>JBBPFQ010723381.1:0-14311 GCA_037974815.1 Kaempferia elegans
AAACTAGCATAATGTCCATAGGATGTATTGTTAGTGTCAGAAAACATGTTATGAATGAGGTAAATTAGACAGAAAAAAGTGCAAGCTCAAAGATTGTTGAGTAATTTCAATGACAAGGAGTATCCAAATAATGCTACTAATGAAGGAAACATTGACACTACATATTGTGCACTCAGGCATACATACATATAATGCTGAAGAAATCTTTGATCTAAGCAATCACCTTACCGTATCTTCTGTTGAGGTAGCGAGAGATAGCAGCAGATGTAACATCATTTATAGTCTGAAAGATACCTGAAAAATGACCGAGGAATAGAAGAGACTACTTATCGTATATGCAAATTGGAAAGCAATTTAGTAAAGAAACTACATGTATCAAATTCCCTAGTTATTTCAAATTAGAATATATATTTTCTGAATAAAAGATAAAAAAAATAGCAAGTATTAATTGTTTTATTTTAGCTAATCGATCAATTAAAGAAGTAGGTATTGTGAGGGTAGTGAATAGAAGAAATTTACAGAATTCAACAAGTCCTGATCTCCTCTGGGTGCGATGGATCCGTGATTTACCTATCTGTATTTTGTCGTGGGACTGACTATATTGAACTGTTTGAGGTAAGCGACACCACCTCAGCTGCGAGCCTGCGATGGAGGAAGCGCGGCAATGCCTACTACTGTTTGACGGATCGAGTAGTTTGAGCAGATTTAGAAAGTAGTACTGAACTGAATGCGTTTGAGCAGACTTTTTTTAAGGCTTTACCAAAAGATCAGCAGCTCACAATTCATAGTACACAGTTTAGTTTGTTACGTGTAATTTATTTCCATAAATAATTCGGCAATTAGGGGTTTTAAATTTTGTATATATTTTTTTTGAAATATTATAATTGTGAGAATATGTCATGCTCATATTTAAATAAAAAATAAATGAGGAAATCGATCCTTAAATAATTAATATATTGAGAATATGTAATGTAAGTGCTCTTTGTTTCAAAGAGAGGAGGGCAAGTTATTCACATTTAATTTGATGGTCAGAGGCGAATTGAAAGCTAAGCAGTGGGAAAAAGAGAGATGCCTCCTACGTTACCCATAATATGTGGAAGTATCAATGTAATTTCATAGTCATTCGGTCTGAATGCTACATGAAGAAAATAAGCCGGATGACGGAAGTGGGAAACCTAGGATGTAGAAAATCATAACATGAGTGATTCAACAGATTTGGATTGAAAATTATTATTATAGTTTTTTGTCGAATCATATAGATAAGGTTTTGAAATTATCAAATCATATAGGATAGTTTAAAAGACCAAATTAGGTACATACTTCCATTTTTACTCCTGTTATTGTTCCCGGTCAATTGATTTTTTATAGTCGACTGATTTTATTTTTTTAGCTGGTTTTGACTAATTCATATTTAAAAAATCACTATCTCAATATATTATGTCAAATTGATGCTTACTGATAGACCTAAAGATCTTGAAATGACACAAATTCAGTTCATATGTGTTCGTCTAGTTCTCTTGATTATAAAAATGTTATCAAATATCAATTTGACTAAATATATTGAGAGCAGTGCCTTTTTAAAGACGAATATGCCTGAAAAACTAATTCATGTTTAAAAATGTATTTATCTCAGTATATTAGATTAAATTAATATTTGAGAATATGAATATTATCATAGGAACTAGACAAACTCATATGATCTAGTTTTATGTCATTCTAAACACTCTAGATCCATCAACCAATTTTAGCCAAATGAACCTTAAGAGTTTCGGTCAAAATTGGTTGATGGACCTAAAAATCTTACTGATTTTTTCTCAACATTCAAATATAACAGTAATTTCTGACCAATTATGTTCTTTAAAATTAATCTCCAAAAGTATTTTAAAATTTAAAATTTTAAAATCCCTTTTTTTATAACCTCTATCAATCTGTGAAGCTCAAACACTAGCATTCCAAACACCCTATGCTGACTAAATAATACAACATGTGTCATTACTTGACAACATTCCAAGAAAAAATGCAATAAATTTTATTGACGAAGTAAACATTGATTTCATATTTATGAATGTGGGCTAATGTAAAGTAGGAATGTTTGTGATCCATGCTTGTACCTGTTTGCATCAATTTTCTCGCAAGCTTAACAAGACATAATCTGTTTTGTACAGGCTCAAGATCAAAGGCTACACACCGGAAACAAACTGTTCTTTATCTTGATGAAGTTCTAACAATTTGCGAGGATGAAATAATCGAAGGGAGCATAACTGTAGACCTCAATAAGAAGAATTCATGCATCTGGAGATTAATTGTATCATGTATATGAATGACAGCTTTAGATTAACCTTCTTTGTTGCCATAATATGACACCAACTCTATTGCATTGGCAAAAAGAGAATGAATTAATGCTCACTCCTGTGCAAGAATACCTCATCCTCCAGTGACTTTCAAATCGAGAATGCAACTAATATCTCATCTCAAATATTCTGGCCAAAAGTTCTTGGAAGAGACTCTTCTCGTTGTATATGGACTCAAATTTTTGATCTCTGTCATTATTGTTGCTCACCATGAAGAGCTTATTTGTGCGATCGATCGAGATTTTTAGGTTTGAGATGCCAAATGATCACATTGCAATTGACTTCGATTGACACAATGAAAGAAAATGGAGTTTGTTACAGATCAATCACCCTTCAGGGACTGTTAAAGGCAAATAACAGCTCAATCGTGAATGTTGATGACAAACCAAATCAAACCAAACCAAACCAAACTAGCAATCACTCCATCCTCCACAACTTTACTTTTTCCACACTAAAACAACACAAACATCTGAAAGTGAAACTAGATGAGAATTATCTTGCAAATGGACGAGATTGTTCCGGTGTGTCTTCTCCAATTTCAAATGAACTGATCTGGCTTGTGTTAATGTCTTCACTGTGTTTGAAGTTACTATTTAGGCGACCAACTTCGAGTTCCAAGCTATCCTTCAGCTCAAGTATAACCTTGGTCATGGTTGGTCTCCGGCTGCCTGATGCTCGAGTGCACTGTTCTGCCAGCTCTTCGACCTTCCAAGCAGAATTGGCATCAAATTGTCCTCCAAATCTTGGATCCATAATGGCATCTATAGGCGAATTGACAAGCGTTGAAGTCACTTGTTGCATTATATGAGGCTTTCCTGAGCCGGGTACAAGTGGAAGTTGACCCGTTAAAAGTTCAAAAAGAAGCACCCCGAAACTATATACATCGCTCTTGACAGTGAGCTGCAAAGTGTTATGGTACCTAAACAGAGGATAGCAAGGGAATCAAATGAGCACTTTTTCATGCTATCATAATTCATGAGCCAAAAAAACATCTCTATAAACTTCAATGGAGTATGGAAGGTGTACAGTAAGCAATTTGCATCTTATAGAGAAGCTATAGATAGGAAATGAAAACTGACCAAGATAAGCAAGAGGTTTAACTAAGCCAAGCAAGTGTAGATTGGAAAGATTGTTCACTAAGACGATGTGGTGGACGATATCAGTATGCTTTGGGTGAAGCAGATATTATCAGAAGCTTATTTTAGGCTGGACAAAGAAGTATGCAAATGTGGAAATCATGACTATATGCAGTTTCGTTCTTCTGAGTAAATATTGTATATCACATTGACATTGTTTCACAAGCAAGACACTACTAAGGAATTCAAACTCACTACAAAAGTTGACACAAACTAGCCAGGACCAAGCTTAGCAGACGGGTGACTATAATCGGGGTTACCAATATCAGACATACGGGAATGTTGATGTTGTGAAGCCTGATAAGACAACTATCAGTAAAACAATTCTGGAAAAGCAATGATGACGCACAGCATCTATGGATGTAAAGTAGATAATTAGTTATCTTTTCTGATAATTTCGATCAAATAATTAATCTATTCACAAAAATTACATGAAAAATAAGATGAAATAAATGGTTAAGGTTGCTTTTCTGAAGTCTGAATAGCTAACTGCCAAAAATGGTGTAATAGTAATTAAAATAATGGAAGACGCTCTGATAGATCTCCAGTATCAATAGACAACATTCAGGACATAATGTTGTAAGGTATATTAACTAACCACTTACCCCAAAAGTATTGTTAACACTTCTGCTTCATGTGTGAGTGAGGTAGTTGACTTGATTGACTCAAAGCTAACATATGAATTGATTAAATTTCTTTTTTGAACACTCCCCCTTCATGTGTGGGTGGGAGACTTGATTTAGATTTTTCTTTCAGATTTGGACCCATCAACTTTTGTTCTGATACCATGTTAAATGGATTGGCTAACTCCTTATCCCAAAGCTCAAATTATTAAACAAGGCATCAATTTTTAAATTTATATTGTAAACCATAAGGCATCTATTTTATTTTATTTTTACTTTGTTGGAAGGAACAAATTTTGTATTAAAATAGTTTGTTGTTTTTTACTCTTGGTTTACCAACCTTAATGGATTATATGTTTCACCATGCAATGACAATTCAACAAAATTAAACAAGAGACTTGAAAACATACTCAGGATCAACATATCCAGGTGTTCCGACCACATTTGTAGACACAGTCTCATCATCACCTCTGTAAGCTTTGGACAATCCAAAGTCTGCTATCTTTGCCTCTAGAGCTGGTCCCAAGAGAATGTTAGATGACTTTATATCTCTGTGAATTATTGGTGTGTGACACTTATGATGCAGATACTCTAGCCCTGGATCATGTTGAATAGAGAGTTAGCTGTAGGATGAAAACTATCATGCTAAGTTAGCAAGGCATGCATAGTGCTTTCAGCCAAACCTTCTGCAGCTCCAATAGCAATTTCGAGTCGTTCACTCCAAGACAGGGTTCTACCAGCTTTACCTGTAATGGTCATTTGATGCAACAGAAATGCCTAAGCAACCATTCAGGCGAATCGATGAGAATAACTGGCATATGATCAATCTTATGTCTTACCATACCTATCTAAGCCTAATCAGGTATAATTAGGTACAGTGGTTCATCTACTGTCGACATAGATTCTATTGACTAAACAAGAAGAATGTAACAAAGATTTTGATGAGAGAAGCCAATATGTGAAAACTTATGAAACAGTTCTACCTCTTCTAAAGGTTTGTCCTATAGATACCCAAGCAAAGACCTTTATCAAAATTTTGAAATATGTTGGAAGTTTAAATATGAGAACACAACCTAATGTCGAAACTTAGCTAACAGTTAATAACCACTCTCTTTTCTTTATATAACAAAGAAACATGAATATTAGCTTCAGAGCAAGGGAACCAAAAAATTGATCAACATAATCTACTCGCAAGAATTATTTAGCAGTAATGCCATGGTTACATAACCTATCAAATGATCATGAAGGTTTCCCTGAGCCATATATTCATAAACAAGAGCCAGGCCTTCTCCATCAATGCAGTATCCAATCAATTCAACCAGGTTCTTATGATGAATTCTTGTCAAATTCTGAACCTGCAGCACAACACATAAAATAGTATCCAACATGGTCTATGCAATGACGTGATGTTAAATAGGAACACAGGTGACATTTTAGATGCGATAGAAGTATAATTCTTAATTTGAGAGTTTTTTTTTTTTCAAATCTCGTATCTTGAGTTCATTTTTTTTTTAAAATGTTCTAATTTTTTTTCTTTTTTTCTTTTTTTCTTTATCTTCCCACTTTAAAAAAAAAAAAAAAGATTGAGTTAGGTATTTTCATATAATTCTGATGCATCAAACCATGAAATTTGTTCAAGTTGCAATATTAGTAATGCAGAAGAATCTTTCAGCCATGTTTATCGACAACATCGATAACAAAACACTGAAAGAACCTTTTTCTTTTGAAGAATATGAACTATATGAATAGCCCCACATGGCCCTCCCTGGAATATTTTAAGCTCGAAGAAGCATGCCATCTTAATTACCAAGTACACTAGATGCATAAATTTCATCAGATCATCCATGCTCCAGGACATCTGATCTTTGATATTTAAAATTTTGGAAAGATTAAATTAGTTACCTCAGCAACAAATTGTTTTTCTCCTTGTGGTGATGATTGAGAATGCAACTTGACAGCTACTTGCTTTCCATTTTCCAGACAACCAAGAAACACAACTCCAAATCCCCCTTTCCCAATGTTCCTGGCAAAATTGTTAGTTATGCCAATCAACTGTGTGTATGAAAATCTCATAATATGAGGATCTGTCTTCAGAGGATGAGGCGGTGGAGGATGAGGTGTATCATATAGATTATTTTTTTCCTCAAGATGTTTTTTGCCAGGATCAGGGATTGAACCTGTATTGCAAACCAAGAGATGATGGTTACAACATATCAAAGCCTACAGATCTTGGAAAGGAATTAAAATTGAAATTAAAGAATGCCACCAAGATTTACCTACCTGGATGACGTTTCCAAATGCACCACCAAACAAATACCACAGCCATTATTAGCACAAAAACCCCACCAATTACTGATATCACAATGATAATGGTATTATTATTGTGGGGATGAGATGGGCTTGGAGGAGGAACATTGTCAAATCTGGCATCAAGCAATTTAAGCAGCAATAATCAGATTCAGAACCAATTGAAGGAATACTCATTTATCTGCACTTAAGATCATATGGTAGATAACAAACAAGACTATTATGTAGTCCCCTTCTCACGTTTGTTTGCTTGAAAGAAGGCTAGGCTATTTCTTCAAGCACGAATCTTACAGTTGATTTGTGCACACATCTCCAAAAAGCCTTTTTTTTTAAATTTTTCTTTACAAAATCCCTAGGTGCCACCAAATGATAATCTGACACTAAAATGTAAACAGTTTGGTATTCTAAATTGGTGGGAGCTTCCAAGACAAATTCAATTACTTTTTTCATTTGGAATTAGTGACACCTTGATAACTATTTGATGGCATTATGATAGCTATTTGGTGGAACCTAGAATCCTAGAAAATCATTTAGGGGCATTTAGATAACTATTTAGTCGCACTGTAAAGATATGTTCAAAATTTCAGCATTCTAAATTATTTGGTGGCTCCGTGGCACCTAAAGATAGGTTCTAGAGTTTTTTTTTTTTAAAAGTTGCATTAAGATTTGTGCATGAATATGCAAACAAATGTGAAGAGGGCTGCACAGAAGTCCTATCCATGGATAACCTATCAAGAAACATGATTGGATTATACATAAGGCTTTTAATGTCTACAAAGAGACAAGACAACCGTTCTTGCAGCTACTTTTACAAATCAGAAATTTACATAGTTCTTTATCTGTTTAGACATAAATGCACTGTGAAATTGAGAAACATCCCCCAAACAAAAGCAGTATTCCTTTCCTACTCAAAAAAACTAGCATTGCTCGTGTGTTGATATTTGTTCCACCAACATAGCATCCATAAAGAACTGAAAATTTTGGAGGCAAACTAGATTAAAAAAAAAGGTCGATACCTTTCCAGGAAAAGATAGGTCAAAAAGGTGAGTCCGGATGAAAGGGATCTTAAGACCTTCTGGAACTTTCAGGGGCAGATTTTTCCCTAATTTGTTTGTTTACAATAGTTTGCTTTATGGGGTTTTTTATTTGGAGGGATGGAAGGGGAGAGGGAGAGCTGAAAAAAATGAAGGTATAGGAAAGTGGAGGGCAGAGAGAGCAAGAAACAGGATTCCTCAGTCTTGTTTACTTTGACTGAAAGAAGACAACAGATACGAAAAAATTTAAAACAAAATTGATTGGTCAGTTGATTGGCAATGGTCTCTGGACTGGTGGCAATCCAACTGGCCATGAGGTCGCTGAATTGATGTTTGGATAACGTGGGACCTGCTGGAAACAGGCCTTGCCAACGGGTCAACGAGCTATATTGTCATCTCTCTCATCTTGTTTCCCTGATTTGAACAGAATGGACAAAGTGAAAATTTGTAGTTTTTGATTCTTTCCCTCCAATAAACATAGTTAAAATATTTTCCTTCACTCTTTCCCTCCTACCCTTGCCCATGTGCCCTTTCACACAATTGCATAGGGCCTAAGCATTACATGTATCAGTATGAAAGAGGATTGGACAAATCTATACCTTTTTTGGACCAATTATATCAAGGCTATGATGATATTAAAGATACTATTTCTATGGTATAAGGAACTGTCCTAGTAGCTTTGTGCACATTGGATAAGTTTTCTATATCAGGAATGATGAAAAACATCAAATATACCTCTTCCTCCTCACCAAGTCATGTTTGTACCAATTACTAGGCTGACCTATATGTATTTTATCAGTTAGCTTTATTCAAGGCATATCACTAACAAAATCTAAATCAACCAAAAATCTAAAATCATATTCTATTACACCAACTAAAGTTTTCTTGGATCTCTTGCTACTCATTACACCTTCACTTTAATTGATTCTGTTCTAACTATAGAGCTTATTTGCCACCTTTGAATATTTCCATATCATCTAAAAAACACCATATACCTCTATTTTATATCTATTGGAACTACATCTAACTGCTGTAAATTATCATCCTTTCTAGTACTTCATTCATCAATCTTCATACATATTACAACTAAATAACTCAATATATCAATCCATAAAGTGCAATGAATTGCACTACAAACTTAATTTTTTTTCCTTTTAACCTAAGAGACATGCCTCACACAACATTCTCTCTTTTCAAACACTCATTTTATCCTATATACAATACCTTCATCAATATCTCATTCTTGCTGAATGATAGAGTCAAAATATCTAAATCTCTTAGAAAAAATCATATTCATTCATCTAATTAATTCCTTTGATTCTTTTCTGATTATAAAAATTAGCTTACATATATTCAATTTTAGTTTTACTTGTTATTTTCTCCACAATCAAGCTCTGAATTTAACTTATTTATACTCCCATTAATTAGCACAATAGCATTTGCAAATAAGATTCATTGCAGAGGTTTACCTTGAATATATGGTGAGTTCATCTAGAATACTAAAAGATAGGGACTTGAAATAGACCCATGACATTAACTTACAATTATAAGGAAAGCTTTAATCCCCTATAACTTATATGTCGATCTCCTCCTCTTCTTCGTCTTCCTTGAAGTGATTCCCTCTATCTTTGGTCTAATCAGTGCCACCAAAACCATGTGTCGATATGTATGCTCGGCATAAAAATAGTATTGTTCCAACCAATGATTGGTACTCTTATTTGAAATGATACTTTAAACATTGGTCAGTCTTTAACGACATTTATGTGCCAATTCTCTCATGTTGCCAGATAATTACAAAGTATGCATTTCTTAGCCAAAGTAACAAGTGTGATCCAATTTTTAGAACATTGTCAAGTTATGAACTAAAAAATTCAACTTGCCACCCATTCCAAGAGGATAGTAAAGATAACCGGCAACTCTGATAAAGATTGTTTATATTTATCAATTACCATCCGAAATCATGCTTTTTGTGACCGATCAATTGGGTTATAACTTGTATATCTGACAGCATTCCCTAATCAAGCCAACAAATGCAATCCAGTTTTTGAACATTGTAAAGTTGTGAACTTAAAAATTCAACTTGACAACCATTCCATTAAATAGTGAGAACCTAACTAAGTATTTCTTACCCCAGTGTTCACTTGTGGATCTTCCTTTTGTAATGCAAATAAAAAAATGTAAAACAGATATGCTCTATCATCCAGAAAAGACTTATCTTGATTCGGGATTCAGTTGTTATGTACCATATAATGAACCTAAATTTTCCCAATAACAAAAAATTCAGGGTGTAGCATGAATTTTATGCTCCAGGCAGTCCCAATTCATTGTCAAACTAAGAAAAGGAGAACAAAAAGATTTCATGGCCAGGTGGAGAGATAAGCTACTCACTTTCAGCAATACTGATTCTGAATATATATGTATATTACTATTTCTTTATGGAAGGGGAAAAAAAATATAAATATGAGATACCAACAAACACACATCTAATGTAATACATGTTGCTGAAATTGTCATAGTTAAGCTGTCCATGTGCCAACTAACTCACGTCAACAAGCTAATTTCTGCATCCTAATAGCTGCTTTGTGTTAAGATAGAGATAAAATTTGCTTTGTAGAATTGACCAAATCAGTTAATAGTAGGAAGAAAGATTTCTTAAGAGAACATTGATGTCAAACTTCAAGAGAAGGAATTATAGCAAACACTTACATAATCTGTAGCAGCCCATCAGTCACTCTTGTAGTAAGCGAAGGAGGTATTGTCTTATCAATGTTGGTTTGCATTAAATTTCTAAGGGGAAAAAATCAAAGAAAATTAATATATTAAGAAGAGATCTGGTGTCATTGATTCTTCTATTTGATAATAGATAGGAAATAAACCATTGGTGTAAGACTTACAGAACTTTAAGATGGGACAAGTTTCCTAATACATCAGGTATCATTCCTGTTAAGTTATTGTTAGATAGATCCCTGAAATTAACAACCAAATTAGAGTTTCAAGTCATCCCTTGAACAAAGCAACCAAGGTACATGTAAAGTTCACATCTCTAACAATATCATATCAGTGCTCAACATATAATCAATCAACTTGGTGTAGACTGCATAGACACATGTAGCTCTCACGCAAAGTTTGATGATAACTGATAAAAAAGATGGTCAAGATTGGCAACCTAGAATGACCAATGGGAATGTGTACTATATACCATAATACCATTGATGAAATTATTGTATATGTACCATTATGAACATTAAAGAATGATGAAATGATATTTTCTTTATTCTGTAAGATAATTTATGTAAGATGGACATAAAACGTAAGTGGAAAATTTCATAAGAGAAGATAACAATAAATAGTAGCTTGTACCTTAAGAAAGTAACTGTGGAATACTGGTTACGAAAACAAACTTTAATTGTTAAAAAAAATTGCGAGTGGACAAAAATACAAAATATACAAGTATTGCAGAAAACTCAAAGTTGCATGCCTGAAGTTCAGAAGACACCAACCAATCCTACTATAAAACCACAGTGTATTCTATGTTAGTTCTAATTGTGAAAAAAGAATAATATGATAATAGGACAAGACATTATAGGTAGATAGAATTATCTGTAAGTTTGGTGTTTCCAGTAGCTGCACAAGATATGCGTTTTAAGTACTTAGTACTCAGAACCAAGACAATAATATAAGTATCCTTTAACAACAAACACAGAAAGGAAAGGACTTCCATGATTACTTTCATAGTCAAGGTGCAAGTATATAAATATATAATCAAGGCACTTATTGTAAAGCATCAGCACTTACAGATAATTGATCACTGAAAGCTCACTGAAGGAAGGGGATATTTCACCAGTCAGTTCACTAGAAGACAGATTTCTGCAAACAATCAAATTCATATTTTAAATTTAAATACTTGAGTATTTTAGAACAGTCATTGTTTTAACAATCTTTTTTTCTTCAGTGGATAACTCACACAGCTGTGATACTCGGAGGCTCTGAAATATAGCTACAATTCAAACCAGCCCATCTATATTCTACTGGTGAACAGGGATCACCTGTCCATTGCTTCTTCACTTTGTATTGAGCCTTGATGGCGTTAATGGCATCAACTAATTATCAATAGCCAATAAAAAAAGAAATCAATTAGCACATTGCGCTAAGTATTTTTTGTGAAGAAAGAACCATCCAAATTAAAAAGAGAAACAAAGCAAGCATAACCACAACACAATTAAGAAAGTAATAAAATAGATTTGCAAAGAAAATGATAGTTTTTGTCTGAAGAGCAAAGCAAAGTCTTACACAGAAAACCAAAGAGCATAAGATGCTGTAATCTAATAGTGGACTATTTTGATTTCAGGCAGTTTTATGCCATCAACATATCCTATCATAAAAGCAAATTACTAATAGGGTTGGCAGAAAAGTATGCTCTAGTGGACAATTTTCTTAGTTTCAAACTCATCTGCAGTTAGAGAAATGAATGAAGTTACCAAGGAACCAGTTGGGTCCTACATAAAAGAAATGATCACGTAGTAACACCTACTTACAAAATGAAACAGCATAAAAAAAAAAGGAGAACAATGATTTAGTAACAGCTTCTAGAGCATCTGCAAAAATTATTACAGCTGATGAGTTCTGTTCAAATAAGAAAAACTAAAAATTTTAGTTTTCATTCTGCCTTTAAAATCTCAAAATGCTTGCTTTGTATTATCTTTTAACTTATTCTCTATTTCATTTTTTTTACTACAACCATCAAGATTTACCTCAAATTGTTAACATGTATTATCTTTTCTTTTTTTTAATTATCTTGTTGACCAGATAATCAAGCTAATTGAATTTGAATGGTTCAGGCCACAAATAGGATGACTAAATCAAGCACAGTTTTAATTATTTAGCTTTTAGGTTATTTTAATTTGTAAGAACGAAGTTTGAATATTCAAGAGCTAAAAGTAAGATGGGAATTTCAGCTAACCCTTTCATGAATGTGGGTCGATATCTTGCTGTGGGACACCATCCATAGAATTTACAGGAATTTGCTTAATTTTGTACTAAATTATTTTAAGTTCTTATTTTTATTAGAAATATTATTTAATAGTATCGATGTGATTTAATATCTAAAATATCAACGTTCTAACAATCAGAATATGCATCTTCTTTTGTTTTTAACTCATTAAAGTTTTAATCTTTACTAACAAGGTATCCAACTAAAAATTAAGCACTTTAAATTTCACAAAAGTTGAAACGCACCGTGCCAACAAGTGTTACATAATGTTGAAAAATTAATATGGTAAAGAATATGCCGAAAAATCTCCACTTTTTCCCGTTAAAACCTAGAGCAAACACAAAGCAATTATTTTCCCAAAAAAGAAGACCGAAAAGAATAAAAATATCAGGGAAGCAATTCGTCGAGTGTCCGGTAGGCAACATTTGATCAACAAAAACAAGATCACAATTTCAAATTTTCCATCAGAAAAAACAAAAAATATGTTGCAGACAACATACCATCTCTCCCATTGGTCGTCACGTTCTCGAGGTATATGGCGGAAAACACCTCCAATGCGTTCAAGATAGGAGCCAGGTTGAAGCTGTCGTTGGGTTTGATATCCCAAACATAGGTATCGTTTTGTTTGATGGGGACGACACTGCTGATGAATCCCGCCACAAGGTAGGGAGGGGGGTAGTCCGCTGCCCAGATCTCGCCGTTTATGTAGATGTCGACGGCCCTGGACTGATTGGGGAGGAGGGCGTCGAAATCGGAGAAGTATAAGTTGATGTAGAACTGATTGTAGCGAACCCCGATGTCGGCGAAGCTCCAGTTGAATATAATGTCCCTGACGCCGGAGGGGGTGACCGCCGTCTGCATGACGGCCACCGGCACCCCGAATTGGTCATCGGCGGCGTATTGGATCGGCTGAGTGGTGTTGATGTTGGCCCAATCAGACCCTCCGCCCTCTAACCAGACGCGATCGTACGGGTCCGTCGGGTACCTAATTAATTTAATTATGCAACCGCAACAACATCTCAAAATAACTCCAACTTTTTATTCTTTTTACCATAATATTTACAAAATGGGCTAAAATTATATATATATATATATATATATATATTAGGGAAATTACTCTTGATGATGATAGTGCAGGTTAAAATTATTATATATCACGGGAATTAGCCTGCACATCCCTCCCTGCACACCCACATGGGCGACCCTTACATGCAAAAAGCCCCGGGCATCTGGACCAGGTCCGGGCGCTCGGGGTTGTGAAAGTCGCCTAGGCGGGTGTGCAAGGAGGGGTGTGCAGGCTAAAATTATTATATATATATATATAATTTAATATTTATTTAAATATAAATCCTAAATCCATTATTATACTCGTAATCCTTTAAAATTAGGTCGTTTTTAATTTTTCTTTCAACTTAACAATATAACCCAATTAGGGAATCTGAAGGTAAAATCTTAAAATTTTACTGCTTAAATACTATAAACCAATTGAACACTATAAATTAATTGGGAAACATGAACCCTAACGGTAAATAGTTTTAAATTTTTTTTAAAGATTTTACCTAAAAAAATTTAAAAACAAGTTAATTTTAAAGGTTTACGGGTGTAATAATATTTTTATGATTTATATGTAAATAAATATTAAATTTTTTTAATTAAATTTAAAAAAAAAAAATCTTAATGATGATACTGTGGGAGTCCATCTTTTATATATACTAGTGATCGCGCACACGCGTTGCATGTGCAATAAATACATGAATATGATAAATTAGACTTAATAATGATGCGTCGAGTCTATGTAGTAGTAACGCAAAGGAGTGAGAACCCCAGAACAAACTACTGTAACAGACTTTGCATCATAAGAAAATTAATT
>JBBPFQ010723590.1:0-14307 GCA_037974815.1 Kaempferia elegans
CCATAATTTCAGAATAATGTCCAGAACATTATAAAACTATTTCTGGAATTAATGGACTAAAAATCGGGGTGTTACAAAATTGGTATTATAGGTTTCATAAGGTCTAAGTTAGAAAATTACCATAAAAATATATTCCTAGAAGATACCTTGTTAATCCAGTAGGTAGGAACCTCTACTACGTTCCAAAAGCATGCTTAGTACAATTTTTTTAAACCAATTCTCTAGGTTAGAATTGCTTTTATTGGAAAATTTATTTTTTTTTGGAATTTCTCTTCAAAATTTTTATAGTGATAGGAGAACAAAAGAATCTATTAAGATAAAAAAAATTTTAAAATTTTCGGACCTTTAATGATTTTTTTATGATTTTATTACTAAAATATTAATTTTTAATTTTAAAAAATCTTGAACATTAAATTTTTAAAAATGTTGTTTTTTCTAAAATATGCACACTATTTTACATGATCAAAAAAAATTTACAAAATTTTTCACTCTAAAAATATATTTTTAATAATTTTTCTTCATAAAGTTATCTATATAAAATAATTTATTTCTACTAATATTAATGTTAGCTTTTATAAAAAGTTTTATGCAACTCTGGTTCACGGTGGCAAAAATGTTTAGAATTTTGCAAAAATTAAAAATAATTTTCAAATTATTTTTGTCAAAATTGGTTTTTTTTTTGAAGAAAATTCAGATTTTTTAAAACCAATTGTAAATTTTTTTCTTACACATGTTCAATGTTTGTGTGCCATTCATAATTTGTTTTGATTTTTTTTCCTTAATAAGTGCCCCTTTTTTTAATGTGATCAAAGGGGGAGAAGTAAAGTTATGTCTAAGGGGAGGTTCAACATTTTTTTTTTTCATAAATTATGTTAATTGCAAATTATTTGAACATATTTGCATAATCATTATTTTTACTGTCTTTGTTTTACCCTAACTTAATTTATGTTGATGAACATCAAAAAGGAGAAGATTGTAAGTACCCCGTTGTGGTTTTGATTTAATCAACCAAGTCAAGTTATGTTATGTTATGTTTTTGATACATTGTGTCTAAATGTGCAAGAACTTAGGAACACAAGAAGTCGAGTGAAAAAATCAGCAGACGAGAAGGATAGTGCAATAATTGAGTTGACAAGCTCAACGCATCAAAGGGACAAGAAGCTATGGAAGAGTACATCGGCGGAGCGAGAATGACGAGTGTGGCAGTCTGGGAGACGAGAAGACGGAGCGGGAGACTGCTGGAGTAGAAGGATGAAAAATGAGTTTAGGTGAGTCCAATTCCAGATGTCCGATCAATCACCCAAGCGTCCGGAGATGGACGGGTGAAGACGAAGAAAAGTCAACTTCTAAGTTGACTTTGAAAGCCGACCAAAGATGTTGTTGAAGAAGCTGGAAGACACCCTCATGTGCTGGAAGGCACCGTCAACATTTCTGCATAGGAGGCGCCTTCTGCGCACAAGAAGGCGCCTAGTGAAGGCACCCTCAGCCTCACTAAAGGGGCCTTCAAGGGTGAGTAAGCGACCATTAACAAAGGATAAAATTTTATCCTTTGGGATAAAACTTTATTACTTTAGAGGTGCCTCAAGCATTCCTAGAGGTGCCTTCAGACCACTAAAATATATCTCTAGGAGGCTATAAAAGTCCCTTGGTACTAGGAAGTTAAACACAACTTGTACTACGATCATTGTATTGTTTCCTAGTCTTTTTCTCAAGCTTTAAGTGTATAAGAGGCTTCTTCGCCTACAATGAAAGAGATCTTTAGCGAACTTTCTGTTTGAAAAATGTGAATGGAACAAATGGTGGAGGAGACTTCATTGTGCATGGGACTGTAGTCCCACATTAAAAGTTTCAAGGCTTTATGGTTGGTTTATATTATTTCACAAGCATGCATGTTGTGAACAAATATGCATGAGGAGATGCTCTCTCTCATGTGTAGGTGCATAGGGGGAAAATCTAGGGCCTGAATTTGTCCCTAACGAATTAACCAATATTTTTCCACATAAAGTATTATTCTTTTTGCTTAATGTGATTAATTAGTAACGGACATTATATTAATGTGACGTTACTTTTTATTTTACTAAAGAAACTTGCATATTTTTCTAAAGAAACTTCATGCAAGGCACCTATAAAAAGCCTTGAGCATGAGAGGAAAAAGCAAGAGAAAGAAGAAGAATAAAATTACTCTGTATCTCTCATTTCAACCTTGAAACAAACGTTTAGAAATTCGAAAATCCAACGTTCAATTGCCACAGTGATAAACGCGTTCAGATCAACACAATCCGCTTCCTATACAACAATAAATTAGTACACATTCATGAGGAGAAACAAATAAGGTTCAATTTACCGGTTCACAGAAGTCGTCTGGGAGGCCATAGTCGGCGATGCTCCGACAGAAGACGGCCTTGTGGTCACAAGCGGACAAGGAGTTGCAACAGCTGTCGGCGGCCGTGACGGTGGAGGAACCAGTCAAATTTTCAGCGCCTCCATCGGATCCACCTTCGCCCCCTTCTTCTTCGGCGGCGACGCCCCACCCCGTGGCCTCCTCATTGGAGAAATCCAGCAGGTCCTCGACCACGAACTGCTCCCCTCCACTTCCAACCTTCTCCGACCCGCAATGCGCGGTCCCGGCGGGGCAGAAACCGGCGTGGAAGAGCTCCGGCGCCTCCATCCCTCGCTCCGAGCTAGGGTTTCCAGAGAGATCGAGATCGGAAACCAAAAAGGGAAATCTGCGTGTCTGCTCGCCGCAGAGGGGCGAGACTGAGGTGAGGCCTTAAATAGTCATACGACGACCACCACGTCACCTAATCCCTCTTATACCTAAAATGCCCTCCTCGTCTTCGCGTCGCGCGCTACACCTTGAACAATGCCACGGGAGGAAGGGCACTTTAGGAATTCAGTTAATTCCCACGATTAATGAAGCGCCCAGGTTTATTAATTTCGTGTTCATTAATGGAAATTCTCTTCCGAAAAAAGATTTGAATTTTTTTATATTTTTAAAATAATAAATAAATATATTTTTTTTCTAGAAAATTCTAATTCCACAGCTAGTCCTGCGGAATGGATCCAACGCTGGTTGTAAATGCGACTCGTGCATTGCCGTCCAAGTTCCCAGCCGGAATCTTCTCTTATTCCCCGTTTCCCTTCTCGGTTCGAGAAACCCGTTTCCTCGTATCGATGGCGGCCCCCGTTTCCCCTTCTTATTTGGCGCGAGGATCCGACGCGGCAGAGGTGAGTTGCTTGGCCCGGTATTCGGATTTTAATTAAACGAGATAATTGGCCATAATTTACAGACTGTAAATTCTCTATCTCAATATTATTGTATCTCCGTGTTTCAATCGGACGATTTTGACATCTTTGATATGTGTGTAATATCCTCATTATGTGTATGACATCCTTGAGATATAATTTAAACCGTCCGATCAATATTGAAATACGAAGATATGATGATATTTGGGTAGACGATAAATAACATGTCGGTTTAAAGAA
Source organism: Kaempferia elegans (assembly GCA_037974815.1). Classification (NCBI taxonomy): domain Eukaryota; kingdom Viridiplantae; phylum Streptophyta; class Magnoliopsida; order Zingiberales; family Zingiberaceae; genus Kaempferia; species Kaempferia elegans. Next base: position 3,487 of record JBBPFQ010723590.1, read on the forward strand.
GCGTGGAGGAATCACGTGTTGGACAGGGGATCTTTTGGGACGCCTCCAACGCGGCTTCGTTTTATCTGAGACATTTTACTGAATCGCGTGACACATCCAAATTAAAATTAATTTATTTTTTTTATAAAACTTCAATAAATAGCAATGAATTTTTAAACATTTGATAAAATTTACCATAAAGTCAATAAAAAGCATAAATAATAAAACTCACTGTTCAACACCATCAATGAACAGCTAATATTATTTTTAAGATTCAAATACGTGACATCTATGTCATAAAGTAACGATAAATAATTTTATCGACCAAACTCTCCCTTCATCAACACCATTAATGAATTTTTATAAATTCTTTGATTTGAAAAATATTAATTTTTAAATGATATACCCCTTGTTTGAAAAATATTAAACTTTTAAATTTTTGAATAATATACCTCCATCAGTTAGTTTTAGATGAAACTGATTGATAGACTTAGAGAAAACACTTCAAACTAAAACTAATGTATTTCTAGAATCCTACTTAATAAATCTATAGTTTTATATATGAATTAGATAGCAGTAAATTTTTAAATTGGTAGAAAAAATTTGAAGATGCACTCTCAATTTAATTCACTACGCCGAGAATATAAATACATTATAGAGGTTTCTACTAGTATATTAATTTTAATTTAAAGTGATTTAAAAATATCTAAATTTATCAATCAATTTTAAGAGTAAAAAAAGGAAGAGTATTTTAGGAATAAGTACATAATTTGGATATTATAAAAGTTAGATACTTAATTTGGGTAAGACGTGTGGGCATATCAGCTTTGAGTACTTAAAATCTCTTAGGTCATTCATCTCATATGTTATAATAAAAAAAATTCTTTTAAGTTTTTGATAAAATTATTGTGGAATCATTTTTCTATAATAACTAAGTCATTAACATTTAAGAAAAGGAGAATAAGTAGAAACTTCAAAAAATAAATAAAATTGTGTTGTAAGAGGACCATGTCGAAGTCAAAGAGTGACCATAACTATGTTGAAATTTTCAAGCAATTTCAAGTAGTAAATAGCTTTGCAATGAAAACAAACTTGGTGAGGAAGATGAGATACTCTAGAAGTAGCTCCTCATCAATGTGCTGTGTAATATACAAAAAAGAATGATATTCCGTATCCTTTTAGTCGAACACTAGGTGTTCGGCTTTTTGGGCCGATAGCAAGATGTAGAGCATGGCGGAGATTCAAGAATCTTGCCGATAGGCGGATCCATAAGAGCTATCATTGAAACTCTAGGATTGAGTTTCAATGAATCATAACAATGGTAGTCTTTTTCTCTATACTTTATCATGTAATAAAAGACGATTCACTCACCCAACGTCTCTGTCAATCCGTCTCTAGACTAACACGGAAAAGATAAATCACGGGTAACTACTAGTCATTAGTGCAAATGGTCAAAACATGAAAAAGGTATGCATGGACGCGTCAAGTTTCGACTCAACACCTCATGTGACAATCTCCCATATCTTAACTACCGCACTACACCACACCACCCTGAGGAAACTCTCTATACCGTATCATTGGAAGACACATAGAGGAGCGAAGAGGAAATTTTATGTTAAATGCTAGGCAGAAATACTACTAACAGGAATAACTTTTCCACTAGCAAATCTGTATGTTACAAGAGTTCAATGATTAAATGTCGAGATGGTATAGCCGTAACAAAAATAATAAGACTGATGCGTAGGCAAAGACTTTCTTCGATATGTCCATATTCTACTTATTTGTTTTTCTTGTATTGGTTTATTCATAAGGAAACAAAAAGAATTGCTATCAACAGTTTCTCACAAAATTGGTAGAACATGACACTAAAGAATGGAGCACGGCAAGTTTCATGCAGACCTGAACAAAGAATCATGCAAAAACTTCAAATTTAATTGCTTTCTTTTCCAATGGCAGATCTAGGATGATGGCGCCTCGAACTGGACCTTTTGTCCCTCCCACGCCTTGCGGGAATCTTGGGGGGCAGCTTCCTTGACGGAGGAGCTCTTGTATCTGGAACTGTTTTTCTAGGTGGCTCGTTAGTTGCTTCTGGAGGTGGTGGAAAAATGGAGGCAGTAAGGACTTTCCGTTGTTCCAACAAGTCTCTGTGGTATGCCTGCATACCAAAGACGAGACGAGACTATTTTTCAGAGCACATTGATTGTATTCTATGAGTATTTGGATGACGAGGTTGTGATGCATTAGGCACTCAAACAAATCATAGCATTTAGTGCATACGAGAAACAGAAGGATTGGCACAAAGTAGGCAAGTTTGAGCCAGGGATTCTTTGTTTTCTTAGCTGCATAGGTCATTACCTGAACAACGAAGTTGCGTCTTTCACAGTCAATGAACATGTTAATTCTCCAATTCACTCTAGACGTTAGTTTATCCCTTATAATACTGAAACTGATTTGATCACTAGAGGTAAAACGGTAAACTTCGTTGAACCACAATCAAGTGAATAGATTGGTAATAAGTATGTACTCCTTGATGATCACGCATCCCTCAGAAACATCTGTAGTTTTTACAATCAGAAATCTTTAGAAAATTGGCAACATAGAACTATATATAAAAGCTTTCTAAAACCGTTCAAGCAATCCATAGTAAGAGGATTTATTACTGACCACTTGTAATGGGAAGCTTGGATGGAGAATAATGTGTTAGACCCTCTTTCTTATAAAATTCGATTTGGAAATCTATAGATGCATTATCATACTTTCCAGCAGCCTTGTTAGCCTCTGCTTCCTCAAAAACATCAAAGCGCTTGTAGTGGCGAGAGATGGCAAAAGTGTAGTTCTTCCGCCACAAGAATCTGAAATCCAATCAAAGTAGTGATGGTATACACATAAGGTATTCCAAATTTCCAAATATTTTGTTTAGATGAGAAAAGGGAGAATTTTGAAAAATCTAAATACTCATAAGTCATACTTGTCCTTTGCACACAATGCAGTATTCAAGCTAGCACTGAGGAACCTTTGACTACAGGTCTTTTCTATTTTTATTTTTTGGATTCAGACATACAGAGAATATTTTGGTATGCATTAGTGCAGAACCATGTCACAGAAAATAGTAACATTAGTTTCTATCTTGGACAAACAAAAAGCATAATAGATCATTACTAGAAGAAATGAAGGCACTGGGCAACCACAATTTTCTATCGCCTTGGGATTTTACTAGGCTGGTCAATCTGGGTGGGAAACCCAATTACTTCCGTTTAAAAAAAAAATCCAAAAAAAAACTGCTATCATTTAACTACAAATCACATGACCTACCATGAGTTCATAATCACTAATCTAATAAGTATAATACTTTTCCAAGATGGAAGTTAAATCAGAAAACTAATTCAGATGCAGCATAATGTTACGTAAAGTTAAGCCAATATCTGAAAGCCTAATTGAGATATCATATATTTATTTATGTATTTGAGCGAAATATTGGATATAAAGCATGCTCATTGATTGAGTATACCTCTCAAGAACTTGATAAGGGTCCACAGCAAGCTCAAGTTTTCCATCAATCCAAAGAGAGAATCGGGCATTTGGGAAAAGCCTATGTAGCAAGAGCTTTGGAACCTGATAGATATAGATCTTAGTCAGAATCACGCATGGCATATCTTGATCATGAACAACATTCAATAATTCATGATCTGCAAAAAAAAGTTACTTAAGAGACGATAAAAAACCAATTGAACATGAAACATAGTCTCACCTTACAAAGTCATTTCTGGACATAACTAATTGAGGAAGGTAGCAAAATATCATAATAAACTCTTACACACAGTATAAAATCAATTCAGCTTTCTGTCTAAGTTCCACACTAACAATATCTATAAAATTCAATAACTAATTACCAAAAGAATGTGCATCCTCATGTTTTACCAAGATCCTACTATAACTGTTGTCTATACATCATTGTTAAATTGCACTGTACTCTATATACAGGGCTTGCTTTTGCCTGTATTTTCCTCGAGGGAAAAAAAAACACTACAGAACTGTTAGTGCACATTTTTTCAACAATCAACAACTTGTGTTAAGTGTGTCCGGATATCTGGCAACTACCTAAAGTTGAAAAGAAAAGAAATTATCAAAAAGTGACACATACTTTGAAAACACTACTTAACTCCCCATACCTATCTAAAATTAATGTACCTTTAACTAATTCATGTGACAAAACTCAAGGGATTTTATAATTAATTGGTTTCTTCTGCCCGTAAGACTGGCAACCTTGTTATTTAACCAAGTAACTTTCAATAGATATTAAAGAGAAAATGACTGTGGCACAAGTATTGGCCTTAAAAAAATTCTTGATGACAATTCTAGAAGATCCGCCTATGGTTTGGCCTTAGAAGATCCCTAATTTCTTCTTAGAAAAGTCCCCTGATGACAAAAATCTTACAGAATATTCCATTCACTCAACCTTTATAAAGAACTTTACCTACTCCTAATCAGAACTTAGACTTACAAATTATATCTTGTTCATTCATGTTACTTTAAAAGATCGAAAGTGAATATTAAATGAAACAAACATCAAGAAATAATAATTCAAGATGATAACAAAACAATTATGATTTAATTGATAGGTGTCCTTTTGCAGTTACTTGTGACCCCAAACACGTAAGTCTGGCGACTTTGTTTCCCTATCTATTACTTGCACCATACAAGAGTCTTATTAAGCTAATACAAGAGATGAAAGTTGATGTCAAGATCACAATTATATTGAATAATGATTAAGATAAAGTATCTGGTAATATGGTAAATAATCCTCTTGCATTCATTAACTCAAATTGTCTATTATAAAAATACACTAGGATTATTATTGTCCAATATATAATTGCATTTGAGAAAAATTAATTATAATTCAAGTTTATTTATCTTATCCATTTCATCATTAGTTTAACTTTCATGTTTGATGATTTATTAATTTACTAGGAAGCATTCGAGGCACCATCCTAGTATGTTAACTTTATCATAAGTCATGCTTCTTTACCCAGTAGATTCATCCTCAGCATTATCATTTCTACAGCCAATGACTACTAAGGAGATGTAAACATTATCCTTGGTCTATGATCACTTGAGAAGTTTTCTTATTCACAGGAAGTGACAGTCAAAAGAAGAAGAAAATAAATTAAGCCTTAATTCCTCAAGAAGTTAGAGAATAGACTACGCCAACTCCTCACTAATTGACTAAATGGAAGGGATGATCAATGAGATATAATGAACATGGTGGCAAAGTTGGTGATGCAATTGTTCCTTATGCTTTAAAATGATTATCTAAGAAAAATATTGACAAGTCACCAGCAATTAGGTTCTCCTTAGTAGGAGAGAACATTGCAAATTAAAATTTTAATTTTTAAAGGATAAGTTTTTTAGGAATAGTGTTATTTTTTCCTAGAATATTTAATTATTTATTTGTAATTTTATTTGGACTGCAATCTTTAAAATAAATTCAAATTTTCCCATGTTAATTATCTTTTTTGCATAAAAATATTTTTTTCTTAGACTTTTCATTTTCCATGTGAGATCATTTATTTCTGTGTGTGAGAATTTTTATCCCTCTGCCACGTCAAGTGATATTAGATCTCCATGTAATTTATCATTCTCTTTTGTGATGTGTCATTCTGATTTGGCTCAAGTAGAATTATTTGTTTATTCTCAATAATAGACTATTATTTGAACCAAGAACAGACAGCAAGTTCTAAAACATTGCCAATGATGTACTTAACCAAAATATACATAATGGATTTTTAAATGATTAACCATAGTAGATATTAACTATTCCATAAGAAAGGTACACGTTAAATGAATCAGTTTCAAATAATGCTTGCAAAATACTCATTCCACTAGTATTAAGATGTAAACAGTTAAGGCATCTTTTTGTTTGCTATTGTTGAATTTGATTGGTTATCACACTTATTCCAAAAAGATTCAGCCATTAGGAAAGGAACCAATTTATATTTATACTTTATTTTAATGGACCACCGTACTTATCCATCTGAGATCAATGGGTGTGAAACCTCCTAGGTTCGACATGCCTCTTCTCATCCATCATGAGTCAGAGGTATGAACCTTTCTTATCACACAATTACAATTCAAACCAGACTAGGATACTATAGAGAATTTTAAAGGCTAACAATTTATTCCAAAAACTTAGGCAGTTAGAAAAGAGAACAATTTACATTTGTAATGAACCACCACACTTAACATAGGTAATATTTGAACACCACCATGTGAAAGTTGATTGGCCAATCATGTATCTCAAAAGCTAGATTTGTAAAAAAAAAAAAATATAGTAATTTATATTTATATTTTATATGATGGACCACCACATTGGCGGGAGCTTAATACACCGGACTACCCCTTTATGAAGGACCACCGCACTTGTACATGTCAGACCGATGGGCACAAGCTCTCCTAGCTACAACACCTATAATATACATTAAGGTTTAATCCATTTACTCCACTTTATTCTACAAGTAATTTCCTCTAGCCTGAGACACACGTCTTATTTAATAAGTTTTAGAAAAAGAAATCAAGCCAGAATTTGATGAACTTCACAAGTTAGCAATTGACATATTTTCATTGCAACAAATGCCAGAATTTTACTCCAAGCCAGAATTTTACTCCATGTAGCATAACATATATCTAAACCAGATTCAGAAATTTACATGTCGCCATATGTTCCTTATCACTAAAACCTTAAACATACCCCTTCAGGTAAAACAACTGTAGCTAGTTGAATTTTAAGTTGCTACTGAATGTTATTTAATATTAGACAATTGCTCATTATTTTGAACTTTTCACCAAATTTGATCTTTTGGACATCTAGCTCTTTGTTGATACTTGTTATTTGGTTGAGATTGCCATTAAATTTTTCCGGATGAGATAGGTGAAATGATCTTAGAAAAGAAATCTTCAACTTCTAGATACCTATAATTTCAGATCTCTCTATAGTTTGAAATCCCATACCATTTTGAGTGGTATAGTCAAGACATGTATTTTGATACATCACCGAAAACTAAAATTGATCGGCATGAATAATCCCTCTTATGTCTCCTGCAGTGATTGTGATGATGAGAATTGTGTCATGCTGACATCGAACACACTTTGGCATATTACGACATACATTGAGATGAATTTAAGTAATATTTGTTATGGTTTTATAGTTTAATCCTCTAAAATTCTAATTCAATTAATTATCTAATTCTGCTTTATTTGTATACACAAATAAATTAAGAAAAGAGGAAGAAGATTATTGGTGTAAAACTTATATGAGTTTATCTCAATACACATTAAAGTAATGATAATATTTTTCTTAACTCAAATTATTATTGATATAGCCTTATTAAAGTAAAAAAAATAAGTGAAGGTGGATTAAAAAGTAAAATTCATTTAAATCTTAGCATGCTTTAACACATGTCGAAACATGTTATCTAAATTCTTCTAGAAGCATACTGAATGTTGGCATAATAAGGTTCTAAAATTGTATCATTCCAGTTATGCACTATAACTAGTATTAACCTAGTCAAACCCACACGACTCGAGATTTCAAACATTAGATATCGCAAAATCCTTACTGGAAAGCAATGTATGGAATGTTGTTTAAGTCAAATCTTCGACAGGTTATGTCCTTTCAGTATGTATGTTAATTGATCATTAGCTTAAAAGGCTGCATGTTTTAACAGTTTTATAGTCTAGGAGCAGTATATATCAGAAGATACATTATGACTAAAACTGTAAAAAATAAGGAACTTATCAAGTGTCGTAGTATGCCTGCAACTCAAGCATGATCAAGGTATCCTGAACTGTAACAAAGATAAACTAATGAAGGAATCAACAATATTAGGACAATATAGTCACTAACTACTATTTAAGCAGTAATCTTCAAATATATTAACTGGTAGTTACCACAATTTAAACCAATATATGATTAGAGATAATAAAAGAACCTTTCCATTACGCCTGGCATCTACATAAGGAAGGTTCCGAACCACCACCACTCTCCATAAACCAACTCTTTTGGTATTGAATGAGCCACTAGAATTTTTTATGTATGTTTCAGTTTCTTCGTCAACAAACATGTAAAAGCATGCATGCCTCTTTGCATAGTCACTGACATTCTTTGGTTGTTGCATTATGTCATAATTTCCTGATCAACCAGAAGACATAAGTGAATCTATGAGCCCATCAAAAAGTGCAAAATAACAAACACAACAAAATGGATAGTAGAATTACTATACCAAAAATAGCAGAAGCTACAACAACATCATGACATTCCTCCATCTCAAGAAGATCAGCTTCATCTATGTCAAATTCAGTCCCCTGACCAGGTTTCATTCCCTTTGCAAATCTTAAAACAATAGTTAACATTGGCTTAGACAAGAATAGCATTTGGAAAATCAATAGATCCAATTAAGAAGATTCATTGAAAAAAGTAAAATAAGTCATCATAAATAGATGTTTCAAATTATAAAATATATCCACTCCATCTAATCAGAAAAATGGACTTTTAAGGAGCAGAGCATACCCACAGTGCACAGTCATTGATTCCTTTATATAGAAGGATTCAATCCTCTCCTGAAATGATGGGTGTCCTCCAAAGACAGAACCTCCATTCGACTCATTGGCAATCAAGTTAACTTCTGAAACATAACTTAAATTCTTAAGGAGAGGGGAAGGTGAAGGTGAAGGTGGCATAAGGAGCACAGCATGCTCCACAGGTACATAACAAACAGGACAGGCTGCAAAGAGAGAATGTTTCAGTTAGTCTATAAATATACCTAATAATCAGTGTTGTTTTACAAATGATGAGATCACAAGACATACGTCGAGGACCAGTGCGCTTTTTATCTGCTAGCGGTGGAGGAAATGAAAAACTTTCACAAGGATGTGGTGTTGAAGGAAGCATGGGAGCAGAAAGCCCAGTTACATTGTTGGTAGTTACAGATTTTTGCATAGAACTGGTATTGCTACCAGGCTTTGGATCTTTTGCTGGAAGATCAGGAGCCTTGTCATTATTAATGGATAATCTATCAGAATTTACAAAATTCTTGATAGGATCTAGGAACTCCTTGCTAAAGTCAACGTTTCCAGATTCATGGACTGATCTCCTAGTGGTATCAACCTCGGTATCTTTTTCTAGAATAAAGGGCTGCCTGACGTTATCTAACGTTAACCTACCAGGATTTACAAAACTCATTACTTGGTCTGTGAAACCCATGCCAGAGTCGGGGCTTGCTGATCCATTTTCATCTGAAATCTCCACCATAAAATTGTCATTTGATATGCCAATGTACAATAGAACCAGTTAATAACAAAATAGAATTCAAATATTCAATAATCATAGGTTTAACAATTCAAACATCCTTTTGCCAAAGGAACAAAGATTATAACTGCATTCTATGATTGCCTTGCTAGACAGTGAACAAGTCGCAAGGAACAACAATATGAATTCACCAATAATAACTAATTGGACTAGGTAGCTTGTGTTATAGTCTATCTCATGCCTAGCAGAAACCATAGCTAAGAATTTTCAGTTGTCAACAGATAAAAATAGATATTGCTCAACAATCAGTGTTGATTATTGGCATTAGCCATATGTCCAAACCAAATACAATTGATTGAATAAATAACTTTTTAGATACTTTCTAGGTGGAGCATAACAAAGCTAACGTTGCACTGTATCCTTGTGAAAAATTCAAGAATGGTTAAATAAGTGTCTTATAAACCTACATTTACTTTAGGCTAGTATCATCCTATTGCAAATGCATGGGAAACTACATCAATGGATATCCTGAAAACAGTTAGACGATCAGGACTTAAGATGACTGATCTCAGTGGAAATAAGTAAATATCGATGGCATCCAAGCTCAAATAAGCTAATGTGCCTGTTAATTCAATGGGTGACTGAAGATTGCACAAAGACAGAGAAAGGAAGAGGGATAACCTTTCCATAAGACAGAATTAGAGGAGAGCACAGCAACGGAGGCGATGAGCAAGAGCAACATCCCAACCTTTCTCCTCCCTGCAAACTTGCATACCCTAACCAAGATCCTCTCCTTTTCTCTGGATCCAGAAAGGGACATTTTTGCTGGCTTGCGGCCTGTGACCGGCGGCGACTGAGTCGGCAAAAGAGAACCGTTCTGCAGCTGTTGCTGCAAGGATCCATAACTCAACGATCGTAGACCCAATGACGCTCCAGTCATTGTCCCTCCCAACGCACAGGCCGCCCTTTCATCTCCTTCGCCCTTCAAAAAGCCCTCTCATCCAACCTACGATCACCCAAACCACCGTCGATTCGGCGAATCGAGAACTTCAAATCCGCACTCTCGCAACGAACAATGCGTCAAAGCGCCAAACACAAGAAGATCAAGATGCTACAGCCGAACTCAGTCCAATTATCCAACAACACCGGTATAGATCCAACTTCGAGCAACCGCATCCGTGCCAATCCGAGAGAATGCTCCTTCTGCCACAAATCTAAATCTAGAACACAATAACTTTTTCCCCCAAAAAAATAAAAGAGAGAGACAGAGAGAGAATTCAAATTTCTTACAGATCGATCTCCGTCGGCATTACTTCACAGAGATCTTGTCGCTTCCGAGTTGCAATTCCCGTGATGCCGTCGTGAATTCGGGCATCCGATCGATCGTCGATCCGAGACCTTGCAGCTCTGATTTTTGAAGAGAAACAAAAAATAACGAGTGTAAAAATCAATCAAAACATTGAAAATTAAAACCGTATTGGGATCGTTGGGTAAAACTTGCTTAGCGGACGATTTATCAGAAGAATGTTATGCATGGGCAC
>JBBPFQ010723795.1:0-14303 GCA_037974815.1 Kaempferia elegans
CTCTTATACTTGCCTATTTCACTGGTTCGAATCTATCTTCATCACCTGAAGGATGTCATAGGATCCTGAATAAACATGCCTTTACACAAGCACCAAATGCTTTTGTTTTTCAACCTTTTGTAAGAAAAAAAGAGTTAAAGAGACTAAAAGAAGAAGAAAAATCAGAAAGTGAGCAAAATATAGCCCAAGCCTCAGTATCTATGGCCACAAATTTTGAAGTTGCTAATAAAATTAGAATGCCTGGGCTTTCAGGTGGTCAGGGTGGCCATGCAACAGAAAGAGAAGGAGGGGAGTGGTCTGATATGGATGGGAACATAGATGGTATTGCAAGAATTTCAAGCAATAAGGAGATTCTCAATGGGGAAATTGCAGAAAAGCAGATTGTTAATGAAGAAAATGAGCCTTGTTCTATTAAAACCGATGAGAAAACTGGTGAAGCAATGAAAGACCTGAAAGTTGATGGTCCTGTCTCAGATAACCATGGAAGTTTGGATTGCAGCTCTAGGGTAGGTGTGCCGTCTGATGGATTGGAGGAATCTTCAGATGGAAAACCAAAAAAGGTTAGAGGAGTGGAAGCTAGTCATGCTCTGAAATTTGCAAATAATCCTCTTAAGAGGCCTAAAGTTGATGGGCTCAAGGAGGCAATGTTAGGGAAGAAAAGGGCCAGACAAACTGTCTTTATTAATGCGGAGGATGCTAGGCAGGCTAGCTCTATGAAAACTACGCCTAGGAGGCAAACTTCTTTTTCAGCACCAATTTTTACCCATATTATTAGGGATACCACCCGTGCTCATACTCCTGTTATTGACCAGGGCACTGAATGGCCTAATACTAAAGATCAAAAGCAAGCATATATCATGGGCAATGAAGGCAGTTCAACTATAGAATTAACTGACATGAAAAATGAACCAAATGGGGATGTAATTCCAAGAGGTCTTACTCGCCCTAAGAAGCTGAACCAGGAGTCCTTTTCAGAAACATATCCACAAGTTCCTAGGCAGGATTCTTGGAAGCCATCTCCAGACCACAGACAATTTAAGAGCTCCCTTCTTCCATCTCAGAAGCTTCCTGTTGGACAAAACAACACAGATCAAAAGTCGGACACCAAAAAAAATCCTTCTTTGAAGAGGCAGACTTCAAGCAACCCTCAGTACCAAGATACATCTGTTGAACGGTTTCTCAGGGAGGTTACAAGTGAGAAACTTTGGCATAATTCAGGTTAGCGCATGCTTTGCTGATTCCTTTTTCCTGACCTCCCTTTTGTTATTGTAATTGTGGGTTTGGTTCCTATAGGGTTCGATATAAAATGCTTTATGCCATTAGATAGTTTCCAAATTTATTCTTGAAGAAAGGGAGTACAAAGATATGTTGTAGAATTGCTTGAAATTTAATTAGGATGTGAAACACCATGCCTCGTTTCTCAAACACAGGTTGCTGCTACTAGTTCTTGAATTATAGCAATGTAAAACTTGACTTCTTGATACCTGTTGCCTGTAATTCCTTTCGTGCTGACTTTATTTAAATGTGGCACACTGGTAGTATCACTGTGATCATGGGATGCACAGTGTTTCTATCTCAAATTTTTGTTATTTATAAGGGTTTCTATATTATTTGCCAGCGCATAGCATGCACAATATTAACATACATACTATCTTTATTAGCAGAATTCAGTAGTACAGAGTTTTGTGAAGGTTTGCATTAGCCTATTACGTGACATTGAATTTTTTTTCTTTAATTTATTATGCCAAGTATTCTACCTTTCTTCAGAAGAGATGGAGTTACAGCGTGTGCCAGGTCATTTTGAGTCTGTTGAAGAGTATGTGAGAGTATTTGAGCCTTTGCTTTTTGAGGAATGTCGAGCACAACTGTACAGTACCTATGAGGAGCTTCAGGAAAATGTAACAAGGGATGCACATATAATGGTTCGTGTAAAGAATGTTGAGAAACGGGAAAGAGGTGTGCACATTGCATTCGTTTTAGAGATTGTCAAGTTGTTTACTTCTCCTTTTACATTGCTGTTTGCAATTCAGAAACCAAATATAAGAGATTACTTGTGAATCTAGAAAATTTTTGTCGTTTGCTTCATAAGCTAAGATTTCTACGGCATGATCAACAAATATATGTTCATGCATAGTAGTGACTAATTGTTGTTCAACTTTCCATTTTCCAGTAAAGTTTTACCTTTTCTTCCTTTCTTTGTAAAGTTTTTTCTTTTTTTTAAATCCTGTCAGTGTATATAACAACATAGCGCTAGGTGATCCATAAGTGAATCATTGCTAGGATAAATTTGCGACAACATTGCATGAATTCCTACTTGTGTTTTTTCTATCCTTTTTATGATTTACATAAAAGTTTAAAAAAGTCTCGTGGTTGCATTAAATTTCAAATATTCATGGAGTAGTGGCCGATTGATTCCTTGTCTCTAAACTCTAATCTCTATTATAATTTATGGACGCCAACAATAATTATAACATTCTACGAAAAACTCAATCTATTGCTTTGCTTTTCCATTTTTCCTGTCTTTGGATGAGGTATCATTTTCTTCATTGGTTTAGAATATGTAGCGATCAAGAAGTATACATACAAAAAGAATGACATACAGATGGAGTTGAGAACATGGGTGGCAGTATCGATATGATATTATAGCCTACTAAAGTGATACTTTGTTAACATTATCAATAAATCAGTGCATACTTTGATTAAAGCAAATTTTAATTAAAGCAAATTTAAAATATGATTCAATTCTCTTAAACAATTTTAATCCTATTTAAATTAATTTATTTCTTAATTAATTTAATTTTAATCAGATCAATTTTAATTTTGATTAAATATTTTAATTAATTTACTTAACTTTAGTTATCTAAATCAATCCTAACTTAATTTTATTTGATTCTTATTAATATAATCGAATTTGTTCATTTGAATTATTTTTAATATCCTATTAAAATAAATTGAAACTAATTTATTACTATAAATCATTTAAATTATATTTAAAATTTATATTAATTTAATAGTAAATGAATTAATTTAAAAATCTGTATGAATTAAATTTATTAATTTAAAATTTAAAATTAATTTAATTATTGAAATAAGTTAACTAATTAAATAAAATTTAAAATCTATAATTTAATTTAATTAAAAAGAGTTAAAATTAATTAGTTTAATTAATAAAATTATTTAAATTACTTTAACTAGATCAAGTAAATTTAAGTTAATTAATCTAAGAACATTGCCCATCTTCTTCAAGAAGAGGAGAAAGAGAATGCCTCGCCTTCCTCTTAGAGAACATATGAAAATAGACAATGTCCATGTATTAGCCTTTGACTTTTCTATCTCTGTTGAATCTCTATCTTCTTGAGCTCTCTTTCTCTCAAACTCAGCTGATTTATACTATATCTCCATTGATTACCAATGAGCAATATGAATTCAATATCAATTTCTCCTTGAACAATCCAAATTTCACATATCTTAGAGTGTGTTTGATTTCTTGCTCGAAATCAGATTAGCATCAGCCAATCCTGATCCAACTTGGCAAATTAGGATTGTCTGATTTTGCCAACCATGGTTGACAATGATGGTTTTTGGGATGTCCAATGGATGATAAAAACATACATTTGCAACTAATTAAGTGTGATGCATATAACCTGAACATTGGATAACATGAGAGAGAGGAGAAAGGTGTTGGCGAATGGCGATAGCTTCGTACATTAAAAAAATAGCTAGGAAAAAAATACAGCCTTGGAGCATAGTGATGGGTAAAACACTTTTTGTATCCGAACATGAGTAGCTTGCTGAGATTTATGGTTCTGCATTCTTATTATGCTTGATTTACAAGAAATGGTTGCTGTTGTTTCATTCAATCTTTGTTTAATAATGTTATCTTATATGTTCAATTCAGGGTGGTATGATGTTATTGTTCTTCCTGATCATGACTTCAAATTGACTTTTAAGGAAGGTGATGTAGCAGTTTTGGCATACCCAAGGCCTGGTGCAGGTTAGAATTTATCCTTTATGATGTCCTTTTTTTATTTATTGAGCAATAGGCATGCAATGAATACTCTGCCAGTTAAGTTTGGATTATAAAACAGTGAATGCAGAGTTAAGTTTGGATTATAAAACAGTGAATTGGAATAAGGCAATCTATATTAATTCTTACTATTGTTGTTTGTGATCTTGGATACAGTGAGATCTGGTAGGAGAAATAATTTTGGTGCTAATGAAGATGGCAAGCATGAGTCAGCTGGGCGTGTTGTTGGTACGGTAAGGCGGCATTTTCCTATTGACCCACGTGACCAGACTGGAGCCATTATTCATTTCTATGTTGGGGACTTTTATGATTCTAGTAGGTAATATCCATCCTTAGATAGCATTTTAAAATGCATTTGTCTCAAAATATAAATTGAAATTGAGATTTGTGCGTAGCTGTTTGTATTAATTTCAACAGTGATGTGTTAATATTTTTTCCTGAAACCAACTTGGCATATGCTAACTACACTAATTTGACATTGTAGCAAGTTTGATGATGATTATATCCGTAGGAAACTGGAACCCAAGACTACTTGGTATCTAACAACTCTTGGATCCCTTGCTACTGCTCAGCGCGAATACATAGCTCTTCATGCTTTTCGTCGTCTTAACTTTCAGGTGACAAAAGAAATGTAATGACATTGAAAATTTTGAATTTCTATTTCTACTTCTGCTGATGCTAACGTAATGAAGATATACAGATGCAAAGAGCAATATTGAAACCTAGTCCAGAACATTTTCCCAAATATGAAGAGGGGGCACCTGCTATGCCTGACTGTTTTACTCAAAATTTTGTGGATCATTTGCACAGAACTTTTAATCCTCCACAGTTGGCAGCAATTCAGTGGGCTGCTATGCACACTGCTGCAGGTACAAATAACAGAGGTACTAAGAGACAAGATCCTTGGCCTTTTACACTTGTTCAAGGTCCACCAGGAACTGGGAAAACACACACAGTCTGGGGAATGCTTAATGTGATTCATTTAGTCCAATATCAACACTACTACACTGCACTTCTCAAGAAGCTTGCGCCAGAAAGTTATAAGCAAACAACTGAGACCAATTTGGTTAGTGTCAGTAGCGGATCAATAGATGAAGTCTTGCAGAATATGGATCAAAGTCTCCTAAGAACTCTGCCAAAACTTTGTCCTAAACCAAGAATGCTAGTCTGTGCTCCTTCAAATGCTGCAACAGATGAGTTGTTAGCACGTGTTCTTGATCGCGGCTTCATTGATGGAGAGATGAAGGTTTATCGTCCCGACGTAGCTCGAGTTGGAGTCGATTCACAAACACGTGCTGCCCAGGCAGTTTCTGTCGAGCGAAGAACTGAACAACTTTTGCAGAAGGGCCGTGAAGAAGTAATTAAATGGTTGCATGATTTGAAAGGTCGTGAAGCTGAACTGGCACAGCAAATATCTCGTTTGCAGAGAGAACTCATTGTTGCAGCAGCTGCTGGTAGGTCACAAGGATCTGTAGGTGTTGATCCTGATGTTCTTGCTGCTAGGGACCAAAACCGTGATGTGCTACTACAGTATCTAGCTGCAGCTCTAGAGAACAGGGACAAAGTTCTAGTTGAGATGTCGCGCTTTCTTATTTTGGAAAGCAAGTTTCGTGCCAGAACTAGTTTTAATATGGAAGATGCTCGAGCCAGCCTTGAAGCAAGTTTTGCCAATGAAGCTGAGATTGTCTTTACAACTGTGTCAAGCAGTGGCCGCAAGATATTTTCTCGTCTTACTCATGGATTTGATATGGTGGTTATTGATGAGGCTGCTCAAGCCAGTGAAGTTGCAGTCCTTCCACCACTATCACTTGGTTCTGCAAGATGTGTTTTGGTAGGTGACCCACAGCAACTTCCTGCAACTGTTATAAGTAAAGCTGCTGGGACTTTGCTTTATAGCAGAAGTCTTTTTGAGAGATTTCAACAAACAGGATGCCCGACACTGTTATTGTCCGTACAGTATAGAATGCACCCTCAAATCCGTGATTTTCCATCACGATATTTCTATCAAGGACGCCTGACCGACAGCGAGAGCATTGCCAACTTAGATGATGAGGCTTACTACAGAGATCCTCTGTTGCACCCCTATGCCTTTTACGATATTACACACGGGAGGGAGTCCCATAGGGGAGGATCTGTCTCTTACCAGAATGTTCATGAAGCCCAATTTTCTTTGAGGTTGTATGAACATCTACAAAACTTTGTCAAATCAAATGGTTGGAAAAAAATATCCATTGGCATAATTACGCCTTATAAACTTCAGTTGAAATGCCTACAACGAGAATTTGAGGAGGTTCTTGGCACTGAAGAAGGCAAGGACATTTATATCAACACAGTCGATGCGTTTCAGGGTCAAGAGCGTGATGTAATTATAATGTCATGTGTCCGTGCATCAAACCATGGAGTGGGATTTGTTGCCGATATTCGGCGCATGAACGTTGCACTTACTCGAGCTAGGAGGGCATTATGGGTAAGTATTCATACTTTACTCTGTTTTACTTGAAACATTGAGTTAGTTAAATAACATTGATGGATCATTGGATTATTATAGGTGGTCGGCAATGCAAATGCTCTCGTGCAATCTGAAGACTGGGCTGCTTTGATAGCTGATGCTAAATCAAGAAAGTGTTTTATTGGCATGGAAAGTATCCCAAAGGAATTATTGCTGATAAAAGGATCTACTGCCTCTCCTGCAACAGTGGTCTTGAATAGCACGAGGAGTTCAAGAAGTTGCAGCCAAAGGCAACAGCGGTTGGATATGACCTTAGAACCCAAGTCTGGAACACAGTCTGAAAATGAATATAAATCCGACTGCTTTCCATCAAGGAACGGGAGCTTTAGAAATGTAGATGGCATGGGGCATTTGAATGAAAAGGCTACAGATGCTTCTCAATATGGCAGTACCAAGAGGCAGAATCCTTCTGGGGTTTCTAGAAGAGAGAGATAATCTGCTGTCATCGCCTATTGGCATTTCTTTCTTTGTGCAGATAATACTGAGCGGCCAAGAAGTTTTTTTCTGTCAAAAAATGCACACGCCTTTCAATTTTTCTCACAGAAATCTCTATTGGTCATAAGATGCCTGACCATTTGAGCCAGTATGCATGTGATTTGAACATTGGCAGAACATAGTTGGAGGCCTAGGGAGAACAACAGCAGGCTTGCCGCCAGCTTTTATGCCAGGGCTGAAAAAAGCAGCGTGCTGCTGAGGCATGGGATAACAAGCATCCCAGTAGATTGAAATTAAGTTTACATTTAAGTTCTGCCAAGCTGCCATGTATGCTTTATTTATCCACTAACAGCCTACCTTGTTTGTAATGCCGGTTAATAGTAGCGGTGGAGGGCTATGCGCTCCTCATTGGAATCAGTATTTACAGCAGAGAAGCAAAGCATGGTGCCGTAATTTTTAAGTGCTTGTGTTTTCTCTGTAATTCGTAGAGGGCCTCGCATGGTATCTAATTAAAGAGCTAACCAGACAGTTGGAGCATGGCTGTCTCTTCAGTACCCTTCTTTCTTATAGTTTGCGTCGAGTTGAAAATAGTATCAATTTGTTAATGGCATTTATCAATTGTTTAGACAATGGCATGTACAAAATCCGGTTAAACATTCTTCTCTATCTGCTCTCTCTCGATCTTTGAATTTGAGGGACAACAGCAGCAACTGATATTTTGTGAAGTCTTGCCGTTCACGGTCACTGTTGAAATGCCCGTGGAAGATCAGCAGCATTTCCTGTTCATCGACCTTGATTCTGCTTAAGAACCGCCGGGGATATCCAAAAGGAATCATTGGTTCTAAATTTATGCTTAAAGATATTGTTTTTTTACACCCGGTTTGGAAAAGGGGTGGAATTGAATTCCATGAATTGGAATTTAATTTCATCTCATCTCTTTAAAATAAATTAGACCTAAAGAGGTTTTGTGATGAGAATTCATTTAGAAAGTTAAGTTAGTAAAATATTAAATTTTATTGATAAAGGATAAAATGGTAAAAATATAAAAATTTAATTTAATTCTGATAGATTCTGTTAATTCATTTTAAATGAAATTTAATTCATGATAGAAATTAATTTAATTTCACCGGTTTTAAAATGTTTCCAAACGGGGAGTTAATGTTTGCCTTTAAAGAAAGTGATTTTGTTTCTGATATACATTTTTTTTTTGTTTGCCTATTTATTTTTAAAAATTTTCTGTGCAG
Organism: Kaempferia elegans; assembly: GCA_037974815.1. Classification (NCBI taxonomy): domain Eukaryota; kingdom Viridiplantae; phylum Streptophyta; class Magnoliopsida; order Zingiberales; family Zingiberaceae; genus Kaempferia; species Kaempferia elegans. The sequence continues at coordinate 8,216 of JBBPFQ010723795.1, forward strand.
CAAAATTACAAATTGCGCCGTAATAGCAAAAATCCTGGTCTCCTCGATCCTCCTCCGCCTCCTCCGCACCACCTGATAGGCTCTCATTGCTGCCTTCCATTCTCACACATTTCCTAAACGCCATCTCCGTCACATTCGCTCTTGAAAGTTGATGGACTCCTCCATCCTCGGAAGCTCTCGATTTCTAAATATCGGTCGTTTCCGCCATTATATAGAGCTTCGACTTCCCCCATGATCGATCGCAAGCCTAGCAAGGACCCCTTGCATAATGAATCCGCCATTTTAATTTCCACGTGAGTTGTCTTCCTCCTAAATCTCCTCCCACCGCATGTGTTGATGACCTCGTTCTTCATTAATTTGGTAGCAAGGTTTGAGTTTTAATTATTCGGGTTTGTGAGATCTTCGTTGTGATTGATTGCATTTTCCTTATTGGGCAGAAGATTTCGATATTTCTGAGCGGACAATTGGGCGGCGTTAGGGCTTTTATTCGACTTCACATTGTTCCCTAGTTGTTTAATCAAACTGCTTTTTCTTTGAATAGAGCAGCAAAAAATTGAAAAGATTAGATATTTAATATTGCTAACAATCTCATGAGACTTTCGTGCATTTTCTTTAGTTTATCTGATTTGGTTTTGCATTTAACAATGCTCCTTTCTACCAAATATTTCTGGCCTCCTCAATCTAAAACTAATTCAATAATTTGGATGAACAAGTATTGGGCGACATTGTGCTTTCCCCCAACAAATGGGCAAGTTGCCAGAAGGGATAATTCCACACGCATATTATCTCTATCTTATACTCCTTTTTATACATGTGTATCCTGCGCAGCTCACCTGCACATCTCTTCTACCTCTCTAGAAGTTGTTGTTCCTGAAACTAATTACCAATCCACTAGTGTTTCTAATTCGGTTGTTTTCTGCTTCTTGTTGGCACTTTTACCTGCCTAATCTCTTATCTCTTTATGAAACTACATTTTCCCTCTATTTTGAATTGTTTCTTACTTTCTTTAGTTTTAAACCCTCAAATCCACACTTTTAATCAGTTTGTGAATGTTGAGTCAGGTTTATAATTTATTGCAACAATTGAAGAAGGTTAGACAATGGCAACATGCGAAACGCAATTGCTGGGTGTGCTACTACTATTGTCGTGGGCAATAACCATACAAGCAAGTTCATCTTTGGATATGGCATACAAAGATCCCAGTCAACCAGTGAATATTCGAGTGAAAGATCTATATAAGCGCATGACTCTTGAGGAAAAGATAGGCCAAATGACACAAATTGAGAGGACAGTAGCCACACCTCAGGTCTTACAAGACTATTTCATTGGTAAGTTGCTAACAAATTCATTCTTACATTATTTATTTTTATTGTTTTTTAAAGGAAAATATAGCTAAGATTACCCACCCAGCAATATTCACGGTAGAAACATGAACACAAATAACAGAGCTAGTAACTCTCCCATTAAGAGTTTACAATTAGTCCAAGTACAAATGTTGAATTATGTATAGTCTAAAAATTAAGCAGTAATGCCTCAAGCTTTTCTGATTGCCCGGATGAAAAATACAAGGGAGAGAATAAAATTGCCTATAATTGGACCCTTAGGAGTGAAAAGAACAAAAGCAACACTTATCATTCAGGAAACAGATGGAATTCAGATTTCCAATTGCCTTGCATATTTGGTTTGCTTGGCTGGTGGAACCCAGCCTGTCCACAACGTTAGGATGTTTAGCCAACTTGGGGTGAGTGGGTGAGTAGTTGTTTCCCTAGAACCAGTTTGTTCCTCTCAATCAAGACTATTGAAATCCATCCCAGCCAAACAGTATTTAAAATGATTTTATTTGTATGATCAGCAATAAGAAAGTATGCATGTCTGTTGCCAACTTAATTTATAAAATCAACATCTTACGTTACAGGTAGCATATTAAGTGGTGGTGGAAGTGCTCCTGCTCCGAATGCCTCTGCGCAGGCTTGGATAGATATGGTAACCAATTTCCAGAAGGCTAGTTTGTCAACACGCTTGGGAATTCCCATGATTTATGGGGTTGATGCTGTTCACGGAAACAATAATGCCTATGGCGCAACGATATTTCCACACAACGTTGGTCTCGGGGCCACAAGGTATGCATATTGTGACATCAATTTGAAATTTAATTTTCCATTTAGATATCTTCATATCCTCACGGTTATAATCCCTTTAAATGTAATACTCAATGTACATTCACTCTAGTTTTCGAACACTTTTTCCTTCATTTGTCATAGATTTTATTTTGTTTACCTTTTACTCCATTGCTTTTGAATATTTTTGTAAGTTGTGGTACTTTTTTGTGAATGTAAACATATATTTTCTGCAGATTCAACCTCTTACTTTTGTTACCTTATATCTTAATCTGCAGGGATCCTTATCTCGTAAAGAAGATTGGTGCTGCAACGGCACTTGAAACGAGAGCTACAGGCATTCCTTATGCTTTTGCACCCTGTATTGCAGTAAGTAGACCTAGAACACTTGGAGATAAAAATTTTATGTTGAGAGCAAAGGAAGGCAGGATCCCTATCTTAAGAAAATATAAGACAGATTCCTGTCTTAAATCTAAAACTCATTTTCAAAACACAAGTACAATTTCTCTTCTCTTGTTATTACTTTATCCAAATTCAGGTTTGCAGAGATCCAAGGTGGGGACGGTGCTATGAGAGCTATAGCGAGGATCACAGTGTTGTACAGGCAATGACAGACAGCGTCCTTGGTTTACAAGGAGATATCCCTGGAGACTACCCAAGGAACTTTCCTTATGTCGCTGGGAAGTAAGTATTGCAAATCCGATCAGTTATCAAATCAAATAAGAATGTCATATTTGTTGAAGTTCAAGCAATCCATCCCAAAATGCAAAGGCAATTAAGTGGGAGATCTCCTAGCATTTAATCATATTTTAAGAACACTCCTTTTGAAATGTGAGACTAAGAGAGAGTCCAATCAAACCCAGATACCAAGATAATTAGGTTGAAGATCTCACAGTATTCAAGTCTATTTTTATTTTGAAATGTGAATTAAAGTGTGGAGTTTATCCTCTTCTCTTGCATCCACTTTTTTTTTTAATAAAAAAACAATGTTGGACTTATTCATTCACAAGCAAGTAATCACAGTCCATATATGAAATAATGAAGGTAAATAGGTTATAAGGATATTGACATAACATTACTCAAAGTGACACAAAATTAAGAGGTTTGAAAGTCTTCATGAATTGAGATTATTGGTATGAGGGGTCGAAAAGAGGCTGAAAACAAACTGTTAAAAGAGATGTATATGAACCTGAGATATGGCCTCGAATACAACCCAATGCTCCAAAAGTACAAAATGTAGTTGATCCAAATAGTTTATTTGAGACTGATGTGCCACCAATATCTTCTTTTTCTCAATCCAACAATGCAGATTGTAGGACTGGACTTCGATTGTTTGGTTGATTTTGTAAGTTTTCTCGCACTGCATCAAAGTCGATTGCTTTCTCAAATCTCAATGCCATCTTATCTTCAGGAACAATGTAGCAGCTTGCGCCAAACATTATGTTGGTGATGGTGGCACGCAAAAAGGAATTAATGAGAATAATACTATTATTGATTATGAAGGTCTTCTTAACATCCATATGCCTCCATTCGTCGATAGCATTGCCAAGGGTGTGGCCAGCGTCATGGTTTCTTATTCAAGTTGGAATGGAAAAAAAATGCACGCCAACCGTCACCTTATCATTGGCTACCTCAAAGAGAAGCTTGGTTTCAAGGTAAAATACAATGAGCATAGCCAGTTTTTATAATATTTTAACTGATTTTACCTGCCTTATTTACTGACTGATTCTATGATATATTATTACTAGGGATTCGTAATCTCAGACTGGCAGGGGATCGACAAGATCACCTATCCTCCTGGTGCAAATTACACTTACTCAGTTCAAGCTTCAATAAATGCTGGTCTGGACATGGTGAGCTGCAAGCTAGTACACATTTACTATTCTCTTAATAGATTGTTTGAATATTAAGTGTTGAAAAATCACAGTGATTGAGATATTCATTTCATAGACTACGAGAATATGTTCCTACATCCTGAACAAATCTAGTTGGGCGTATGATGTATAGAGTGCAACTATAGGCATACTTATTTTTTTTAAAAAAAAATCACAGTTATCTATAAGTGGCAATAATGGCTATGACGAGGGATCTGCCTAATTTTGTCTAACTGAAAAAAATAACTATATATCTACTTTCTGGTTAAGATTGACATAGGATAGATTTCAGAATCTTATAAAATTTTAAACCCGCCCAAGATTTTGCTTCGAGATGCTGACACTGTGACTGATTTGCAGGTGATGGTTCCATATAATTATACAGGGTTCTTTAACACCGTGAAGTCCCTTGTTAATGCCAATGTTATTCCCATGAGAAGGATTAGAGATGCAGTAAAAAGGATCTTGCGGGTGAAGTTCATCATGGGTTTGTTCGAGAACCCTCTTCCCGATCCGAGCTTAGCTAATCAGCTTGGATCACAGGTATCTTGATTCTATCTCTCTGTTCATCACCTTCATTACAGATAAATTCAACTGAGCTGTTCATCTCTGATTACTCTGATGGACTGACACAGGAGCACAGAGACTTAGCTAGAGAAGCCGTGAGGAAATCACTCGTGCTTCTAAAAAATGGAAAACCTGGTTCCCAACCTCTACTTCCCTTACAAAAGAACGCCCCTAAAATCCTCGTCGCCGGAACTCATGCTGATAACTTGGGTTTCCAGTGCGGCGGCTGGACGATTACTTGGCAAGGGAGCAGTGGACAAACAACTGCCGGTACGTGCATGTATGATTCCCAGTGTCCGAGCATCGAGCATGGGAGATTATATTATAACAGCAGTGATCGACTAAAACAAAACTGAAAGCTTAATTTTTGCATGCACAGGTACCACGATCCTTCAAGGCATTAAGTCCACAGTTGATCCTTCGACACAGGTGGTCTTCTCGGAGAACCCTGACGCTAACTTTGTGCGGAGCCAAGGATTCTCCTACGCCATTGTCGTGGTCGGGGAGGTACCCTACGTGGAGACGTTCGGGGACAACCTCAACCTCACCATTCCCGCACCTGGACCGAGCATAATCCAAACGGTTTGCGGCGCCGTCAAGTGTGTTGTGGTCCTCGTGTCTGGCCGGCCCCTCGTCATCGAGCCGTACCTTCCGGCGATGGAGGCGCTTGTGGCCGCGTGGCTCCCGGGCTCCGAAGGCCGAGGGGTGGCCGATGTCCTCTTCGGAGACTTTGGGTTTACCGGGAAGCTTCCACGCACCTGGTTCAAGACGGTCGCCCAGCTGCCGATGAACGTCGGCGACCCGAATTACGACCCTTTGTTCCCGTTTGGTTTTGGGCTCACAACTGAAATTTAATGGATGAAAATTGGATTGAATTGGGTTAACAACTGTGTAAGGGAGAATAGTCTGATATCGAAAGATTTATAACAACAAAGTTGCTTATACATATTGAATCGCAATTTATAGATCATGTTGAAGATATATATATGTATGAATGAGAGATTTTCTTGCATGTTCATGATTCCAATTGTATTAAACTTAGCTGATTTGTGTGGGAACATTCCCTAGGTTAACACGGAGAAAAATAAATTACAGATGATTACTAGTCATTAATGTAAATGGTCAAGACATAGGAGAGGCATATGTTCGAATGCACTGAGTTTCAACTTCAAGACTTCATATGATAATCTCTCATGTCTTAATCATCACACCGTTCCGAGGGACAATACTTGCACATGATGAATATCGAACTATCCAAGATAAAAAAAATTATTTAGGGCCGTTTCGACGACTATTGAACAATTGTTTCTATTGAAATTAATGATCACTAAGAAGAGGTAGGTTAATGACCGTTAGGAAGTCGAGCTCACATGTAGAAGCACTCACTTCCTTGGATAGTAGATCATAGAACTTTTCCATGTCCTCCATCATAGTTTATAGAATTATCATGGTATATATAATTGATTTGGGATCAGGATGGGATTAGATCATAATATCATACTGTCTTAAAAATCTCAATTGCATATAACT
>JBBPFQ010723903.1:1158-14298 GCA_037974815.1 Kaempferia elegans
TATATTGAGATAAACTCTCCTTTATTCATATAATGCTAAATATTATTGCAAATTTGATAAAATCATTAGATATTATCTAAAGGTTGATCTAATAATGTTGGATTGATCAACCATCTACTGCGAGTGCTTTTAGTGGACGATTAACCTAAGAATGCTAGACTAATAAATCATTCATTATAAGTGCTTTCTGATTTAATCTGATCATCAATGCAAAACTTTTATAAAATCTAATTGATCTCTTAAAATTAATCAACATAAGTTAGATTCTAGTATCCGTAAAAAAAACTAGTGTTGTCTTCCTACGATGCATTCCTTTAAAAGATATTTAAAAAAAACTCAATTCGTGTACTAGGGACTCGATGCTCACACCCGCATTAATTGTATCAGTCAGAAAAGATAACTGTCAATGATTAACCAGGTCCACGAAGGACAGAACCTCCATAAAACTTTATATTGTTTTAAAAAAAAACCAAAATGGATGGGATTTAGTGTTAATTCCACTTTAGTTTTCTTCTTGATCATTGAGAACAAAAGTAAGTTGTAGCAAAGCATCATTGACCATTAAGACATGAAAGGTTTAAACGTTCCTCAACAACAACCTGTAGCACAGACTTCAAAACTCGTTAGCTTTAACCCTTGTTGCAAAGACTATACACCCTTGATGGAAAGGCTAAACAGGGGCTGCTTCAATCCTGCCGTATGCTGCCCCCTCTCTATCCCTCTCCTCCCTTCGCCTCTCTCTCTCACTTGATAGAGAGAGATAGAGAAGGGCGGTACTGCCTGTGCAAACAGGTGTATTACAGCTAGTGACTTAATTCAACAGGAACATGGAGTGTCTTGGTGATAGGACAAGCTGAAGTTCTGAAGTACTTGACTTCACAACTTCAACGCACTTGATGTGCAACAGCATACATTTTATAAAAAGAACAAGAAAGTCAAAAGTTGCACTTGTCAAACAACCCAATCTAATCCTTGGAAGATCATCTTTACTTGGAGAACAATCCAATGTGGGCCTTGAACTGAACTAAATCTAAAATCATTTTCAAATGGCCTGGCGAAGCTAACAATTCCATCTTTCAAAATTGTATCTATGTAGGTAGCTTCATGTTCAAGGACTAGCAAGATCAAGATCTAGGCTAGTTTACTCCACCAGTTGTTATTTGTCATTTGTTACTAAAAATCCAACACTACGTCTGTGGCATTGCTCTTGGATCATTAACTTGGAATAAACATGAAGTTTTGTCATCGACTGCCCCTCTCAGCTTTAATGGAGGCAATTACAGTATCAGCAGCAGGTCCTAATCCTCTTCTACCAACCAACTTTACACCAAGCTTTTCACACAGGTAATACAACCTCATGTCATCTCCTCCTCTAACCTCTCTGAGTTCCAAAGCTTGTTGTCGAGATAAAAGCGCATAGACATGGAGCTGTTGTTGCTGATTATAGTGTGTTTGAAGCTGCTGAAAAAGTAACTTGTTGGAATGTGGTTGATCTGCCCTCGAGCCCTCACTTGTATTCCTTTTCCGTGGACCACCCAATGATACTCGAAGAATTGCAGGAGACTTCTGTTCAGATGATTTATGACCAAAAATAACAGCAAAACTTCCAAATTCCAAGTCAGGGTCACGAAATAAATCTGCTAAAACAGAAGCGCAGGCTTGAGTATTCTTAGAAGCACTTCTTTCCACTTTTATTTGTAAAGCTCTAGCATTAGCATGGTGTGCCATGTTAGCAGCCTCTCTCATGCCACTAATAAAAGCACCATGCATAGTAGCAGGGTAACGCCTTGTTGTTGCCTCACCAGCAAAGAAAAGCCGGCCATCTCCAACACTTTCGGCCATGATATCATAGTCATCCCCAGATGCTCCAACACCAACATGTGAATAGGATCCTAAACTGAAGGAGTCGGTACCCCACCTAGTACAAACACTCTGGAGAGGATCGGGAACTTCAATTCCTTGTGGCTCAAAGATACCTGTACATGCAAAGTCAGCAAGAAGCTAAATTATTAGTATGGACGAGGTATCTTAAAACTATTAATCCATGAGAATGTAAGATAGTAAAGCAGTTAAATGATAAGTAACATTTAAACCATTTAGAAATGAGACAGACACAACTTATACTCTATAAAAAGTAGTCATACAAAACTTCAAAAATTTATAAACATGAACCATTCTTCAAATTAACTAGTCATCATATGTTGGTAGCTGATGTGTATGTATACTTCACAGAATACTAAACTGCAAAAATTTGTTTCAAAGCATATCAGAAATCCAAATGAAGCAGCACTATAGTAAACAAAGAAGCTTGTAATGCTTCTTTAGGTCTATTCTGAAAGCAGAGCATCATTGAGACAAGAAGATTCAGATCCAAGACCTTGTCAACACAATTAGATGTTTTGATCTATTCCACTGCCAAGCAGGCACAATGTTTTCGCTCAAGTACCTGGCATGCAGGATCTCACACAAAATGTCTAAATTAATTTAGTCACTTCAAAATTTGGACTTCTGTTGCAAAAGAAACATCAACTTATTCCCATGCAAGATATCTAAGAATCAGAATGTCTGAACGAGAATTGCATCTAGACAAATCCCTGCTAGATTGGTAAGAACCTTTATGGTTGGTGTTGAAATGGATCAAGTTCCACCTTCATATACTCTCATGGAGCTTCTTTTCTCTCCACAAATAGTACATGCAAACAAGCTATTTGGTGTACCCAGAGCGAAATATGGTTAGACAGAGTTATAATGAAGATTAGTTTCAACTAACAATGTTGCAGAGACTTAAGCATTTTCATTTGTATATCTTAGGAAATTGTGTTACCAGAAAATGTACCGATCATTTTTTAAATTTCTTTTAAAATGAACAGAGGCCTAAGATGCTAATGATAAAATTAAAAACCAATCCTGATGCATAGCTAAGAAGTTTGACAATTAAAAAACTTATGCTCATATTCAATCAATGAGATCTGAATCAGGAAAGAAACATAAAACAAGAGAAAAATAAAATAAATCATTTCATATATCCCATTAATAAAGAAGTATATTATAGACCAATATTATTAATTATATTGAGTTGTTATTTATTAAATATATAGTTAATACTGTCACACTACTATTGTACTTGATATTTATGTAACTTACAGTATAAAATAAAGTGTTATAGTTAAAAGTAATTGAAGTGTATGATAACATAGGTATTGTAAATATAGGTTTTAAAGTGTATGGAGGTGGTATGCAATAAAACAAGTAAAACAAATACAGTATCTGGATGCATGTGCACTCTACAATTTTCATAAAAGTTATGTTTATGTTTCTTGTATTGATAAAGGATAATTAAAATAATATTTAAATTTATATTCTTCTAATTTAAAATCCAAAAATTTAAGGTTTAGAAAAGATACTTATAGATTATAACTTCTACAAACTTTTTACCTTTAAATCCAAAAAGGTCAGTGTTTTTTAATTGGTAAATGCCTTAAAAAGACCACTATTTTTGAAAAATTTAAATGAGCAAATAAAGCTCCTTTTAGTGAAATTTCAAAATAACCATATCCTTTGTTGGAGTTAACTATCAGCACCAAGGACATCCACATCAAGAAAATACACAATTGCAACAGAAATTAAGTTAAACTAAGAGTAAAGTGAGATGAAATTGAATGAAATTTAGTCAAATCACAATGATTCCGAATAAAACTAACTAATTTATCTGGCTGCTCACTGACTACAGCTTCAATCCTAATAACTCACAATGACAATAGGGAAAGACTCTTTTTTGTTCAGTTGATCCGCCAAAAAGGATCATTTATTCAACCTTGTTACAGCTCATAATTGCCCATTTGTGGAACCTAAGGCCTCACCCATATCTCTTATTATCCTTGAAGGGCTTCGAGGGAGGTTATTACATATACAAAGACCATTATAACCTCTCCCCTCTTGCATTAAATAAAACCTTATTCCTATGTTGTTATAGACTCAACTAAGAAATAAACAAGAATACGATATAATAAAAAATATCTAGTATTGAATATGATTTTACTTGTATTAATATTTGTTATCATTATGTTTAATTCTAAACTTATACATTCAAAAAGTTATGATATGGTTCTAGCAAATAATAATAATATGATACTATATATTGTGTGTTATTAACAGTATTTTATCAATTGTATTATTTATTATTTATATTACATATTATCATTAGTTTGGTTTTTTTTACATGCGAATCAACCCCTTGCAATAGGGATTACACTTGAGTGCCTAACTGCTTAAGGTAATAAGTAGGTGACATTATTAATTTGGTATATGATGATATATAATAAGATTCTTCATAACATCTTTGGTAATCTCACAATGACATAAATCATTTTATCTTTTTCTCTTTTTAAAATTTTCCTACTGGTTCTAGTTTCACTCATCCTATTGATCTGGTATAATAGATGGATTTGTTGGTTAACAAGATGTCCATTTCAACTTCAATTCAAATTCCAATATCACTTTAGAAAACCTCAGTCTAGATACTGCCACAAGCTCAAAATCACTAAGATTGAAATTATAGTCATATTTTGATATTCCATACTTAATAAAATAGAACTTTTTGGTTTTTTTTTTTTACATAAAGCATGAATGCAATAAGGAAAAAAGGTATTTTATCATCAATTTGAAATTTGCAGTACGAGTTTAGTATGTATATAAATAATATATACACATAACGCTCATGATTTGATTGATTAAAAATATAAATAATTTTAATAGCAGTTGGCATTTAAAAGAACAGAAGTATACTTAATAAATTCTTCAATATTATATATAAAAAAACAAAATTTGAGAGCTCTAGTGATATAGAAGAAGATGCTTCAAGATAGTTATATTGAGATAAACTCTCCTTTATTCATATAATGCTAAATATTATTGCAAATTTGATAAAATCATTAGATATTATCCAAAGGTATGACTAAAGCTAGAATATAACAAAAGCAACTAGAAGCCCTTAGGTCAAAGTTAAGGAAGTTCAAATTCAAATAACTTGTGAAAACAAAGAATATGATTTGAGAAAGTTATAGAAGAGAATGGTTTCTTAAGGAGCAAGTGATGGAGTTGAAAGAGTGTGCTGAAGAAATTTACAGGGGTTTCAAATAAATATCTACATATGGTAATTGGTAGCGAATATGCCATATATAGTAAAGCAAGCTTAGGATTCAAACCAAAGCAAAACAAGAAATTGACGGTCTTCTTGATTAATAGAAATTCATCCAATGAACCATTCGCGTCTAAAAATCGAATGGGCAATTCATGTCAAAAGGTAATCGGGTGTTTGTAGTTCTAGAATTGTAAAGACTTTTCCCAAGATATTTTATTAGTGCCTTCAAATCCAATGCTTTTAGGTACTAAAATTTTAAATTTTCATACTTGATTTATATGCCAAGGCTCAAATCCCAAAGCTTAGGACAATTTATAGTGTAAAGTTAGAGGGTTGTCCAACCTACTGTATAGGCAGCTAGTGCCAATTGAGTAGGATGATTCTAATTGATTAAATTGTAGAACTTTAGGAACAAAATATTCGTATTTGAGTCAAAATTAACTAGATGACTTGATTAGTTAACGAGATTGTGGAGCACTTTTAAGTTGAATGTGAATAATATTGTTGGTTCTAACAATCAAATTTTACATTCGATAATGAATAATTTTAGTCATTTGACTATTTATTTGTAGTTGATTCTTCCATAATATATTTAGACTTATATTGATTATAATTTTTAAAAATAGCTTAATTTTTCTTTAGAAATAGAATAATGTGACTATCTTTAATCGATGAAGCTATATGTATATGAAGGGTATGCTACTCAAAATTATTTAAATGGTTTGTTGCAGCATTGTTATGAATCAAAGCTCATCTTCTTGATTTTAGATCTTTATAACTAGCATCATATCTCTCAATTCTCTTAATACGGTGGTGGAGGTGTCTCTAAACATGTTGATCTACAAATAATAATGCTTATAAAATAAACACATGATACACTATGGTCCAATAAAAGAAACATATAATAATGTATACCTTCTAGAATGATAGATGATAACAAAACTAAATAACCTATACGATTGTTTTAATGATAAGTGATGATTAAAGTAGGAAAAATATAATATAAGAGGATTTTTTGTATTTCTAAAGGACTTATGACAATGTGTAAAATTTTATGAGAAATATTAATTAGATGCAAAAAAAATTTAATTACCAACTAAATTAGTAATTCATAAAAATAGACGTAATAATTTTGTCAAGATTATGTGAACCTAATTTGATGTTCAAGTTGTCACTAGGTTCAAGTCAAGTCTTGAAAAACTACTGTGATTTTTTATTTTGTTTTTTCTCCCTTGTAATTTGTGTCCATTGTTGTGTTGGATCAAATCGCTAGGTAGTTAATTTTGGAGCAAATCCCTTGGTTTTGCTAATCTCAAATTACTAGACCTATATTTTTTTCTAATTATTGTGCTACAGTACCTCTATTATTTTGCTGAACTAAATCAAATTGGATCTTAGCCATAGATCCCTTGGTTTTGATACCAATCCTTAGTTTGTCAAGCACAATCATCTTCTTCTTCTTTATAACAAGTATCCAGCTTACACCGACTAATTCTGGGGTGGACGGTCCGAACCCACTTTCCGACCACCAAGTAAATCCTAGAAGCAAGATGACACTAACGCAAATTAGAATAAACAAGGACTTCCAACGGTGGAAATCAATTGATCAAAGAGGTGAATGGTGGAGTCTTCATCTATGTTGTAACTGTAATGAAGTAATACCAGAAAGAGGTAGCCAGCATGGCAATACAAAGTCGATTGTGTGAGGAGGATTCACAGTGAATGCACAGGCTTCAGACGAGTGCAACCATACAAGAGTAGAAATCTGATTTCCAACAGTTTGTCCCAGCTGCAGGAGAAGCTGAACCTAGTGTTCCAAAGTGGTGAGTTAAAGCAATTTTGATTGAGGAAGAGATTCCAACGTCCTTGATAGCGAAGGGGATTTCCACCCAAGCTACGAGTGAATAGGATGAACACAATGTGATGCAAGGATTGAGGCAAATGAGGAAGCCTCATTTGACATCGACACTGTTGATGTGGTTGCAATAATGTCATTGCCTTTATGGTGGCAATGTTGGTGCTAGCAACAATCTAGAAAGAGACAGCTTGTGGGGAGAAAATCAGCCAATGAAAAAATCAAGGCATGTCAAAGAAACTAAAATTTTAGGCAAAACTCGCGAATGGATTAGAGCTCATTGACTCACCAAAAGAAATATGACACAAAACTTGTAGGAATCACAGGTTGAAATCTTGTAATGTTCATGGCGGCACATTCAAAATATAATGTTCCAATAATTTACCTAAAGTCAATACTACTCAGCACACGACACAAATAATCTATCCTATGTTGTTGTGTCAATGAGTATCATGTTATATTGGCATTTGATACCTTTAACATGATACAAAATGTGTTAAGATAAATTGAAATGTTCGGACAATACATTGTCAAAATTGGATCTTCCAAATAGGACACAAAGCCTAAACTTAGATACATAATTGCGCCCTCTTCTTCTTTTATGTCTCTTTCCTCCTTCAAATTTTCGTTGGCACCATAGGTTGAAAGACTAACAAGATAACAAAATAGTAACATTCCAAACAAAATCTAAAGCACCAACACAATTCGAGATTTTGAATTTGATATAAATCAAAATCGAATTAGGTAGACCCTAATTCCAATATATATAGCATGAAAAAAAGCACTGCAAACTCAATCAACTCAACTCACCTAAGAGAAACATTATTTTTACTAAAATGATTGAGTAAAAGCCCTAACCCCTTTATAATTTGGTAAGAAGGCAAATTTTCTTCATAGAATAACACCATACCTTAACCCTAAAATATATCTAATAAATTTCTTTAAAAAATTCAATAACTTTGAAATTAAAAAAATAAAATTATAAAAAGGATTTTTAAATATCTATGGTTTAATGTTTTAAGGTCATCAAGCCTATCAAGCCATTATTATGTTTACCGGGTGTTACAATCGTATAAATTTTAACCAAGTTTTATGAAAAATATACTTTATTTCATGTCATAAAAGGGATTTGGATCCCTCATGTAATCTTATTTGACAATAATAAAAAAAATCTCTTTTCTTTATACGAGATGATTATTCTCTTAATGACATTGTCCCTAGTACTACATCATTATGCCCCCAAAAAAATATAAAGTTTCTTCAATTTTAAGCGTATAGAACATGTTTCACTTAATATTTATAGGCATAACAAGATGGTGAAAATGTATGATGAAGAGCACATTTTGGTGAATATATGCTTCCTTTATGCTTAACAAACAGGGAACATGTATACTCATTCAATGACTCAAAAATTAAATGCTGATGCTGAAGTCTTAATGGGCCAAATAGAACTAGTCTTCACCTCAAAACACTAGGTTTTGCAACATTGAGATTTCAATATGTTATTCATACATTTGATATGACATCTACAACAACAACAACAACAACCAAGTCTTATCCCACTAGGTGGGACCGGCTATATAGATCTTTTTATGTCATTAAGCTCTATCTCCTACTATATCATTATCTATATTTAAATAAATTTTATATTATTTTATTATTGCTAACTAAGTCTTTTTTTAATCTTCCTCTTCCTCATTTCATATGTGTATTTGTCATAGTTTCACATCGCCTAACATAAGCATTTATTGGTCGTGTAAGTATATGTCTATATCATCTTAAACATGTCTCTTGGAGTTTTCCCACATAGATGCAACTCCGACTTTTTCTCTAATGCTCTCATTTCTTATTTTGTCCATCCTCGTATGTCCACACATCCACCTTAACATCTTATCTTTGCAACTCTCATCTTCATGTGCTCGAGTCATAGCCCAACATTCAGCTCCATATGCGGTTTTGTAAAATTTGTCTTTGAGTTTGAGAAGCACTTTACGATCACATAAAATACCTAATGCTTTCTTCCATTTTAACCATCTTGCTTATATTCTATGTAAGATATCTCTCTCAATCCCTCCATCATTTTGCAAAAATGATCCCAAATATTTAAATCTCCCAGTTTCGGGAAACTCGTCATCTCCTATCTTAACAATTGTTTAATTATGTTTAATATTGCTAAATTTAAATTCCATATATTTTGTCTTTATTCTACTAAGTTTAAAACCTTTCTCTTCTATTGTCTTCCGTTAAGATTCTAGTTTAGTATTTACTCTTTCACGTGTCTCATCTACTAAAACAATATCATATGCAAATAACCCTGCACCATGGTACTGTGCTTTGAATGTGTGCAGTGAGTTCGTCCATAATTAGTGTAAAAATTAGGGACTTAGAGATGATCCTTGATGTGACCCTATCTTTATTAGAACTGCTTCAGTTACTTCGCCTGAAGTCTTTACTCTGGTCGTTACATTCTCGTACATATCCTTAACTAATTCAATATATACATAATACCTCTCTTTTCTAAAATTCTTCGTATAATTTCTCTTGGAACTCTATCCTAAGCTTTTTCTAAGACAAGGAATACCATGTGTAGATTTTATTTTTGCTCTCAATATTTTTCAATTTGATGTTTAAGAAGATATCTATTATCTGTATAGCTTCTTTTCTCGACCTTTTAGGCATGAACCCAAATTGATTTTCGGTCACTGTAGACTCCTTTTAAAATCTTTTTTCTATTACTTTTTTCTAAAGTTTCATGGTATGACTAATTTATTTAATATCCTTATAGTTTGCATAATTTTGTATGTCTCCCTTGTTCTTATATAAAGGAACTAGAGTACTAACCCTCCATTGATCAAACATTTTTTTTCGTTTTCAATATCATGTTAAATAATTTTGTAAGTCATGCAATACCTTGCTTCCCTAGGCATTTTCATACCTCTATCGGAATATCATCTGGCCCAATGACTTTTCTATTGTGCATCCCATTTAAAGCTTATTTTATTTCTGAAGTTTGAATTCTATGATAAAAATTTAGATTTCTATGCTTATTTGACCTACTTAAATTACCTAAGTTAGGTTGGTCACCTAAATCTTCATTAAAAAGTTGATGAAAATACCTATTTCACCATTTTTTTATTTCTCCATCGTTTACTAGTACTTTGTTACGTTCATCTTTAATACATTTTATTTGGATAATACTCTTGTCTTCCTTTCTCTCACTTTAGCTATTTTATAAATAATCCTTTTCCCTTCTTTTGTATTCAATTTTTGATATAATCGTTCAAAAGTTTCATTCTTTGCTTCATTCACTACTTTCTTAGTCTCTTTCTGGGCTATTGTATATTTTTTAAGTTTTCCTCATTCTTACAAATATATAATTCCTTATAAGTTATTCGTTTTTCCGTCACTTTCTCTTGTATTTTATCATTCCACCACCAAGATTCCTTACTTAGTGGTGCATGTTCCTTTGACTCACCGAGTACACTCTTAGCTACTATTTTCAACTTTGATACCATCTTATCCCATGTCATATTATAGTCCCCATATATTTCGCCTACTGTTTGTACTCTTACCTTCTTCTTAAATATATTTTGCTTCCCATTATTTAACTTCCACCACTTAATTTTAGGAGTCGTATATATTTTCTTTCTATTGATACTATACTTGAGGCGTATATCCAACGCTCCTATATGTTGGGTAGTTAAGCTTTCTACTGGGATAATCTTGTAATCTTTACAAATCTTTTTGTTCCTCTTCCTAACCATAAGAAAGTCAATTTGCGATTTATTATTCTCACATTTAAATGTGACTAAGTATTCTTCTCTCTTCTTAAAAAAATGTATTAGCTAATATAAGGTCATATGCTATCGCAAAATCTAATATAGTTTTCTCTTCTTCATTTCTCGTTCTAAACCCATAACTCCCATGTACTCTCTCATATTCCTCATTTTTCACTCCAACATGTTCATCACCTCCTATTAAATCATTTCAGTTGCCGGAATGTTTTGTAATACTTCATCTAAGTCGTCCCAAAACCTTGATTTAGTAGCTTCATCGAATCCTACTTACGGTGCATATACTGTAATTATGTTCATAGTTTCTTTTGCCATTATTATCTTAAGGGCTATAATTCTATCTCTTTTTCTGACTACTCCTACAACTTCATCTTTTAACGAACTATCTACAATAATACAGACTCCATTTCTTTTTTACTCTTTCATGTGTACCATAACTTAAAACTTGAGTTCTCTATCATCTTTGCTTTTCGTCTACCCAGTTTGTCTCTTGCACACACAAAATACTAATTTTTCTCCTAATCATCATATCTATTACCTCTATTGATTTACCAGTTTCTATGTTCCATGTTCCAAATCTTAAACTATTAGTTTTCTTATTATATTTGTTTTTATCTAACCTATGGTGTGAGAACTCTTGCCTATTTAACATTACACCCAAGCTCTCATAGAGATGTAGCGGTCCTTGCCGAGACGTTACAATTGGACCCTGTAATGCGAACTCTTGCATATTTGACACTACACCTGAGTTCTGGAGATGTAGCGGTCTTTGCCGAGACGTTACAGTCGGATCCTACTGTTGGACAGTTTGGGGCCGGTGGATGGAGGTTGATAACTTGCAAGTTAAAATTAAAAAATATCTTGAGCTATCTTGAGCTATCTTAAGCAGAAATTCAATGTTAGTCTAACACAACAACTATAAAAAGCATAAATATAAAAGAAGAGACTCGATATTTACTTGGTTACAACCTAGGTGGTTGTTAATCCAAGGCAGTTGAAAAGCTCACTAAAAAGATTTCCTTCTTTGGGCGGAGAAGCCTCTTACAGATTTTGAATGCTCAGAACTTAGCTAAGAAAACAGTATAGAAGTTGTGTACAAGTTGTTATTTCATTAGTAGCTCTAGGGGCTTTTATATAGCTCATGGAAAAGTTATCTCGTGGGCTGAGGGTGCCTTCAGGGATGCCTAGGGCGCTCTCAGTCGGATAAAGTTTTATCTTAACTGATAAAATTTTATCTCTTTTCAACGACACATTTCTGCGCTCTGAGGACGCCTTCAGGGGGTATGAAGGCGCCTTCAGGCTGAAGGTGCCTTCAGATTGTATGAGGGTGCCTTCCAAGCTGAAGGCGCCTTCAGATTTTCTGAGGGCGCCTTCAGATTTTCTAAGGGCGCATTCCAGGCTTGGTCCAGACAATTTCTTTTGTTCCGTTCAGCTCTGTTAGCTTCCGGTCGGTTCCGTATGCTTCCGGTCGCTTGGGCGATCTCGGACATTCAGAATAGAGCTCACCCGAACCCATGTTCATGTTGGAGATCGGATGACTCTGTTCTTGTTCTTCCTAGGAAGTTAGCACAGTGGAAATACAAAGCAAAACAAGGAACAAATCTTACCAATGCTAATAAGGTCATTTACTTGGTATCCACCTCTAGCGAAGGTTACTAATCCAAGGGTCCACGCGAGTACGATCTTCTCCAATAAGAACTTGCTTCTTCTCGGTGAAGCAAACCTTTCACAAAGAGACCTTCTTCTTTACAATGTAGAATGAATATTGAGAAAGAAGGAAAGCGATGAGCACGAAATTGTCACTAAAGCACTCGTCATTTTCGTGGCCAAAACTCCTCCTTAAATAGGAGGAGAGAGTGGAGCAGAAATCTCCACTCAGCCTGCAAGAGTCGATTGGTCCTAAGCACCAGTCGACTGATACCTGATAAATGTTGCCACAGAACCCCCGATTCTGCGCAACGGCTAGCCAACGGCTAGTTACCAGTCGACTAGTCCAAGCACCAGCCGACTAGTCCAGGCGATTGCGTACTCGACCAATCTTTCTGTGAGTTCTGCAGTTCACTCACCTCACGAGACCAGTTGATTGACCTTATTGCCAGTCGACTGGTACAACTACATTTTACTCCTCTCATCTCTATGGAGTCGCCTTTTGAATATCTCTTCCTTTGGCCTCGTCCCTTGGATGCATACAAGCTCGCGGCTCGTCTCCATGCCTTCCTTCACTCTGCCCTCGAAGTCTGCTTCCTCGGCTCCACTCTGTTACTCCTCGTCCGGCGGTCCCTCGGATGCTCCATCTTTCACCGACTCAAGGATCCGAGCCCTTGGATGAGATCTCCATGTGCTGTACCAGT
>JBBPFQ010724008.1:0-14295 GCA_037974815.1 Kaempferia elegans
CCAAACGATGGCTGCTGTCGGCCTTTAGCATCGTCGGAGTCGCAAATTTATTGTTGCTAAAAATCAAGAATGAATTTTACTAAAGTCATCAATGTGGTTGAGTTTTGTCCATTCCTAAATATTTGAAAATAATTTCATTCACTTATTGCTAAACTCATTTATTAACCAAACACATTTATTTATGAATAATTCCATTCTCTAGTTCCAAAACCCCTCAACAAAACACTACCTTAACTTTTATACTCATCCTCATAGCCATCGAAAAATCAGGTATTCATATCCTACCCATCATCTTATTACTACCTACCATTCTTTTTTTTAAAAAAAAATTCAATAAACTTGTATGCACTTCGGTTCTTCCTCGTCTCGCTCTCTTTCAACCAAGTGGGCAGTTCTCTTGAAAAAAGATGAGATATGTGTTAATGACTGAATGCAGAGGTAAACTAAATATTTTTTCCGAGATGAGAAGAGAGCTAAAGTTTTTTTTTCCGATATATATAGATAAATCAGGTATTGGGTAAGATATAAATAGAATTTTTTCACATCCGTCTCCATACTTATATTCAAAAATACACATACTTAATTATCAGATTACTATAATTAGATCTAAAAAGATCTTCTATATTATCTTTGTTCGGATTGAATATCAAATTATTCATTGGATTGAATTGCCATCCCCATCCCTGCAAACAGCTGCTCACATTTGCATGCTAATATGAAATATAACATTGAATGGCATGTAATTTCAATTCTTAATTGTTGCTTACGATTATATGACCATCTCCTCCGTCTTAAATTCTTAATTGTACCGTGAGAATGTCATGTACAAGTCATCAAATAAAATTCGACTATTTAAGCATTAGTGAATTAGATTTTAATTTTTGAAAAAAAAAAAACTCAAAATCAATTACTTAACAACTAGAGAAAAGTAGCTTCCATTATTAGATTCATCTGACAGTTAGGCGCATAATAAACTAAACAAAGTAGTTTGACTAACAATATTTTACTTAATTATATGTTTGCATTAAACGACACAGAAGAACAGCTTCTAGAAGAGCATAATAATTAACAAGGCATGATAATATAGATTAGTTAGCCGCTAAATATTGCATAAATGTTGTGTTGTTTTAGTTTCAAAGTTCAACTTTAGGAGCAATTTGCAATTGCATTTTGAGAAAAAAAAAATATTCAACTTTTTTGTTCGGATAAACTTGCTGAGTTGCTGTCTCTTACTTGTACTGCAAATGACAAAAAAAATAATTAAAACCTATGTTGGGAATTCAAAGATAACATATCATCGCCTTCAAATATACAAAAGGTATATGTTAATTAAGCACTTAACAATGTACTAATTGTATAATGGGATTAAGACCCCTAACACATTATTAGAGATTATTCTAAGACAAGTGTGATCATGGAAGACCTCGAGATGCATTTGCCAGCTAATGGTTGATATTGTTCACATGGATCGCCTCGTAATGACGGTTTTATCAAGATTCTGATCTTTTTCATCTTTCAATAAGCCATGGAGTTGACATTACTTAATCAGAGTTCTTTAGAACAAGTTGATATGGAAGCTTCCTGGTTCGAAGGACACTCTTGGTCACGTCTAAACTCGACCAAGTGTTCAGGGTTTGGGCTAAAGAACACCGTCAATATGACCCAGAGGTCGGACCTGACTCACTGCCAGTGTCAAGTGTGTGGGTGTCCGAGTCACGCAAAAGACTACAGGTACAATCAGCGAGAGTAAACAACGGAGAATTGGAGCTTGTGTGTCAAGTGTGTAGGTTTCAGAAAATGTTATATCTATTTTTAGAAAAGATAAAAAATATAAATCAAACACTATTTTTTTAAAAATATATATTTAAAAAAATAAAAATAAAAAACATATAAAACAAACACTCCCTTAACATAAGGATACATAATATAACTTCAGCAAAAACAAGATAAATAAAAAAAACATAGATCGAACCAAAAACGATCTAATCCAAGCTTCTGGTTCATGGACTTTTTTTTTTTCGCTTCGGGTACAGCAAGGCATTATAAGGGAACAACAAGGCTAATATGACTACCATCTCGTATAAATAAATCTCCCCTACAATGAAATACAAAAGTCTGACCTTCAACTTCATGTCAGGTAGCATCGATTAATTGTATTCCAGAGCAGCCTAGGCCACTGCTGCATATTCCACACACCGCTTGGCGATCTCCACCAAGTAAATATCACTTCTTTCAAAAGATGAAGTGGAGAGGTGACAAAGAGCAAAGCCCCAAGAAACTCTCAGAGAGATGACACATTCAGATATGCGCATCACTGATCTCTCATAATGTCAGGGCAGCTTAGATTAGTCTCATATTGACTTGGGGTTATCAGAGTGATGCCAAAGTAATATAAATATCTCAGAAAACACCATAAAATAGTAAACCAAATTATTCGAAGATGCCCATCTGAAATTGCAAGGTCCTCCACCTTGAACCTCCAACTTCAACCTTGGAATGTCTTTATAAACGTGAAATAACTCCTCGCCCGTTGGCATAACTTGTTCATGATGCTGATAGCAAGACGCAGATTCCCTCCAACCAACAGGAACCTCACTCACAAGCCATAGCAGCTGCTGCAAGGAAAAAAAAAAGGAAAAGACAAAAGAACACAAGACTTCCATCCAGCATCTTACGTGTTTAAAGTTACATATCCAGATATGCAATTAAAACACAACTAGTAGCACTTCTTTTTCTTCCTCTCAATATTTTTGATTATCTTCACATCATTTTAGGTCCCAGGTGTAGGAGATGCGAAGGGGGTTGGAAATGAATAATACTCTGCAGAGAGCACAGGACTAGCTTCACCCTTCTCTTACTGAAATAACTTTGATTCCATAAGAGGAACCATTGCAGAGATGCTGACTCAACTACCTGTCCACCGCCGTTTTCTGGCTGGTCGCTCTGGCTTTATCTCTGAATCAACACCAGCTTCATTATTGGACAACTGCACTTCAGTATCCAATTTTCTGTTTGAGCCATTCTCCTTGTCCCTTGGCATAGGAAGCTTGAAGCGCTCACTTCGTTTCTTGAGCTTAGCGACAGTATCAAGATGGCGATCCTGGTCATCATTTGTCTTATCCACAACTTGACCGGCATCATCCTTAACATCTGATTGGCTAGTAATGTTGTTAACTTCATTTTTGGTCAGTGCATCTGCTTGCACTCTATTATCCATATTGCCTTCAATGTCCTTCACAGATGACAATTCTTCTGTGTTATTGATGGCATCATAGTCCCTTTCTTTGTTGCTGGTCCAGCGTTCCAATTTTGATCGCCCTCTTCTAGAACTTTGATTCTCATCATCTGAGGCAGGCTCATCATCCCCTTGTTTCCTTGAAGAGTTAGTATGTTGGAAGTTTTCAAACGGTTCATGACATTGGTGAGGATCTGTTTTGGAGACAATTGTGGAAGAGATGTTGCTTTCATGCTTATTTGAATCTTTATTGTAGACCTGATAATGCATGTATTTAGTATGTCAAAAAAGAAAAGAAAAAAGGCTAGCCAAGAAGCAGCTAATTTTGCTCAAGAGAGGTTCCAATCAATTGGAATGAGATGTCATGGATCAAGACAACATTTCTCCCAAAATTGCAGCAATTCTATTTAGAATTTGCACTAACTTTTTCAGTTGCAGATTAGATGATTACTAACGCTGGCTGGGATCATATCATAAACAAGCATCTTTTTCAGAAAAAGTACACAGGTGAACATGAACCGCTACTTTAGATTGGAAACAAAATATGAATAACACATTGTTTCTTAATCAAGCATGCTTTACTAATATTTTTCAGATTAATTGCATCATTGGTTAGTGTCTTATTAAAACTATCAAGAAAGAATTCAAATGCAAGTACACAACAGTCAAGGAAGCACAGAGCAGGTTGATAGTGTTCTTGGTCATCCTTGCTAAATAATCTTCATTCTCTTTAGGTCAGTAAATCAAGTTATCCCACCAAAAAAACAAGTTCTTCGACTCAAAAGTTTTCATGCTGCATTCTACAAGCTTAATACCTGAGACAAAGCTCAACCTACACAGACTGCGTATAGCAAACTTTAGGTTTTGGTTCCAAGTTTTGCTCTTTGGTTGTTCCCAAGAAAAGAAGATATATTGGTTCCAAGTTTTTTGTAGTTTCACTGGCTTAACTTGCTTCTACGGCAATAAAAGTCAGGAGAAATTGCACAATTTCTTAAATGACTCATATAAAAACTTTCTGATTTATATGCAATCTATATATCATCAGCCAAAAGTATACCTTCTCATTTTGGGGGCGGTCATCATGTTTTCTCTTCCCAAGCACCTGATTATTCTGCTGCTTACCCTCAACATCTCTGGTTTTGCTTATATTTTCTCTCTGTCTTTCCCTGTAGGTTTGTTGGCCATCAGCAGTAAGGTGGCGGTCGCCATACGAGTTCAGCCTTTCATGTCTGGAGCTTCGTTCATCAGCATTTGAATGTTTTTCATTCATATATGCATCACCACGCCCTTTGTTCTGAGACATGCTATCTTCCCTACGATCTCTCCTAGACAACTCATTGTGTCGCCTTCTTTCCTTCTCTTGATAATCCTTATCATAACTAATAGATCTTGAGTCATCCCTATTCCTACCATTACCACTCAATGGTTTATTTTCAGCAACTCGCCCACTTCTTACAGCTCCCCGCCCTTCTTCGCTTTCCCTCTGTGTTAGTGCAATTTCATGAGATTTAACTCGCTGTCTATCCTCTCTCTCCCTATTTTGGCGCCAGTTATCATCTTTATGCTTCGATGATGAGTGATCCTCAGTCTTATCCCTCATTCTAGTTTCATGCTCTCTCCTATTGTCATGTAGATCGTTCCTTTCTCTTTTCCTTCTTCCAGGATCTTCCTTAGATCTATGACTTTGCAAAGCATCTAGTTTGTCAGCTTTTCCTCTCAAATATTCTTCATCTCTTTTTCTCTTCATGATAGGATCATCCTTGTTCTCACGACGACTAATCAACGGATCATCCCTCTCCCTATGCCTCAAGCTTTCATCCCTATTATGGCTTCTCCATTCACCATCAACATGCTTTCTAGAATGATCTTCCTCTCTCCGGTTTCTGTCTATTGCCTTTTGCTTATTCTTGTGCCTTGGCAACATCTCATCATTGTTTGCCCTCACTAATTCATCTTTGATTTGCCTACCAGGCATATTATCCTCTCTTCTTTGCCAAGAACTGGAAGAAGATTCTGATTCCTTTCTCCTCTCATAACTTCTACCGCGAAGATGAATATGATGAGAAATTGATGTATTTTCCTTTCCTCTGGAAATAGTATGATTTTTCACTCTATTTGGTCGATCGTCTACTTGAGATTCATCTTTTCGCAAGAAATTGGATTCATCTTCCTTCCGAAGCCTTTTTGAGTAATCTGTCTGACTTGAATGTCCTTCATGTAAGACTTCACCATTTGTCTGTCTTTGATAATCCTTACTATTCCCAGACTTCTCTCTGCTATTGTCACTAGTCTCCAATCCGTCCTCATAACCTGTATCATACGCCATCAGATGTTCAACTTGTGAGCTAAGCTTTTGCCTATTGCTTGGGAGAACCAAATTGTCATCAGCACCAGTCTCCCTAGAAACATGTAAATCTGATGTCATGTCCTCCACTTCCATGCTATCAGCCACAGTAAGCTTTTCATCCTGCTTGCTAGATTTTTCTTCAATGATGCTTTCATCCTGCTTGCTAGATTTTTCTTCAACACTGAGCTCTCTAGCAATATCAGTGGCAACTACAGGAGATTTTTCAGAACACTGCTTAACCTCAGTGCAATCAGCCAAAGTTTCCTTTTGCTGATCACTATGTCTGTCTGAGTTGGCACTTTGACTAGGCGTGCTATCAGTTGACTGTTCACGAGCATTGAGGAGTCTTCTAGATGAGGATTCTGGATGCAACCTAAAGTAAGCAAACCATTGTTAGTTGTGCCCACAGGATATAGAAAAAAAAAATCTAACCTATTCCATAATAGGATGAGATAATCTTTGGCACAAGCTTTGAAAAAAAATCAATAGCTCGCTGCCATGATATTTACTTCAGCCATGAAAGATTATGTGTAGAGAAAATTGTTTTCTTCCTATTGATTCAGTGTTAGCTCAGTGAACCATGAACATGGGCCTTTTGCTAAATATTATTGCGTTTATAAATGAACTAAATCAATATCTCATATTCATCTGTCAGCATGCTGCTTGCATTACTACTGTCAAATGAAGAAAGACATGTAATATTGATACAAACATGAATATGCAGCAATTATAACTTAGGATAAGGCAGACTCAATCCTGAACCTTGAACTGGCAGAACAAAGGTACATAAAATATGATCTACTAGTAAGATGGAACCTGAAATTCTATTGACTTGCTATCTCTAAACTAACTAATTTAAATTCATGTATGCATACATAGAATCCATTTATATGTTTGAAGTAGATAAAACACCTTAGTTCCCCAATGTTGCACCCCCACCCTCTTTCATTAACTCTGCTTATTACTGTTTCCATGATACATATGGGAGTAGCATCTACAAGTAAGAATTGAAGAGAAGATCCGCCAATATATAAATCTCACATAATTCTAACAAGAACTCTTGTTTTCTTCTAAAGCAAATGGCATTTGATCATTTGCCACTCCCAGTGTTGTGTATTCACTGGTTGTTTGACAAAATAAATGTCTCAAAGTCCAACTGTAATGAGTGAATTATGAACATTGAACCAAAAATGAGATCATGTATCAACTATTTCAATTGACATTCTCACCATAAAGAATTACTTTCATACTAACAAATGGAAAATATACATATCCAATTTCCTTGTCATTTAACCAAAAATCACTCATCTTCTAGTGGCTCAATAATGCTGGCTATTTTTTCCACATACTCATCAAATAAAACAATTTGCTACTTGTTCCAAGGTATGAGTATTCGATCAATCATTAGATGCACCAGGAAGGCCAATGCCAGATACACATCACATTTGTGAATTTGATGGATGAAAATGTAAACCAGAAAAGTGTAACATATTTTAAAAACATAGGAAAAATCAAACTAATGTTACCAGTTACGAGTAAGAATAATGAGTTAATAACACAACAAGTACTACTTAAATTGAAAAATCATCAAAATTTACAATTTGAAAGCAGATGTTATATAAGTTAGCCATGAGCCTCTTATCTTTCTTTTCGTGTTTCGGATAGATGTGTGGCAAAAAATTTCTTCACGGAATAGACAGAAGTGCGTATAAATAGCAGATCTACTAGAATAATAATAGCATACCTTTCTTCAGAATGTGTCTCTAATGCTTGATTACGAGAGGGAGGAATTCTTGTTTTAGAATTATGATGTTTGCTAGTTGATTCATCTTTTTCCTTTGCGAGAAGGGCTCTGCTGGTCATTTCCTTGTTGCAGTAACCGGAAGCACGAGAAGAGTGATTCATATATTCTGATTCAATGTTTCCGTTATCCTTCTCAGCCTCATTAAAATTTCTATCATCTCCTGCGACACCCTTCTCCTGTTGCTCTGGATCACAGTTGTACATTCTTGGATCATCAAACAAGTCCTGCGGCACAATCTGTGGACCAAGAATTTTTAGTATGTTGATATCTACAAGTCTACAACAATAAAATAGAATGTCACAAACTGGTTTGGGTTATTATCATAACCAGATATCTGGATGTAGAAATCATAAATTACCTTTGTTGATAATTGTTAATGATGAGGTGTAGAAAAAATAAATGAATCTAGCATTAAACTGCAAAATATAAGCCATGAAACTACCTCTATAATTGCATCCGAATCACGAGGTCTAGGTGGCCTGGTATCTATAGAAGGAAGACGCTCACCATTCCCACCACCCTCAACTTGTATTGCTCTCCCAGTTGGCTGAGAAATTAAAAAGTAATAATGCAATGAGGCAAATACTAATAACAAACAAGAATTTTAATGGAATATTAAAGAATATAATGATATTCACTCCCTAACTTATTTGGAAGTGGAAACTGAAGAGTAAGGAGCGGAAGGCAACATAAGTGGGGGAGGAGAAGGGAATAGACATAAGGGAGAAAGAACAGAATTCCTCTGACCCGTGGAATAGAAAAAAATTGAACAAACATGAAAAGAAAGGAAAGAGTGGGATAAGGTTCTAAAAGAAAAATAAAACAAAAGTACAAAACTTTCCACTCCATTGCTCTCCAAATTTCCTAATCCAAAACGCGCCTTAAACATAGAGGTTGAATGATAGCAGAGTAACAATGGGACATACTAAGGGTGCCCGCATAACTAACTGTCCTCTTCCTTGACTAGTAAAATTTGATTCCCCATCTGATTTTCCATGCCCATTATCAGCAGAAATGTCATGACCTGCTGCCGCAGCCAGCTCAGGAGGTAGATCTGGATCATATTCCTGAGAGAAAATTGTCAAACTATCAACCATTAATGGTTTAGGTGTGACTTAAGCAAATATATGCATGATCTGGTATCTGTACATACCTGCTCTGATCGGCCACTCTCGTACACACGAATCTTACTTTGCATGGTTGATTCCAAACGAAGTTGATCCTGAGAAATAAAAGAACATTAAGAACAAAGTGGCTCAACAATAACTACTAAGTAATACGAGCATTCAAACTTGCCAGCCGCTTGCAATAATCCTTCCACTTCTCGTCGTCCAATCCAAAATTGAAGAAGTCAGAAATATCAACCCCAGCGTATCTCCATGGTTTTTCCTCAAAACTCTCTATGTCAACATCAAAAACTGTCCTGGAAAATAGAGCAATTGGAGAAATATAAAGCACAAGGGAACCAGTGGCATGCTCCATCACTTATACAATCAACAGAAAATCAAGATTGTCATTGTATAAAAATTCACTTTAGCAACAAGGTATCACATGTTAATCAGAATTGGAATAGCAAGTTAGAAATCCTATGGTAGAATATACGCTAAATGTGACATAGAAGCAAGTTCAGTAACATCATAAAAGTAGATGTCCAGTTGGTATTTCTGCTGAAATTTTGAAAAGTTCAGAAACCCTATAGGAGAATATACACTAGATGTGACATAGAAGCAAGTTCAGTAAGATCATAAGTGTACGTCCAATTGTCTCCAGAGGTTGGCCCAGTTGGTACCTGCATGGGAATTTGCTTCAATAGGTCTTGGGATCAATTTCCAATTTGTGCAAAATGCTTCATTGGGAGTGCAAAGGGTCGTTGCACTAGGGCAAAATGCCCCCTATGATATACTAGGCCCTAGGCCCTTTGGGGTGAGCGAAATCACCTTTTGCACTCATGAGTGTATGTCCAGTTGATATCTCTACTGACATTTTGAAAGGTCTAGGAGATCAAGATACAATTCTGTGTTTTTTTTTTTCAAAATTAAGAAGATGAGTGAGAAATAGAAAAAAAAATCAAGTATCAATTTAAAAGAATAAATATGAGATACAATGTTATAATTAAGTTAACGAAACAAAGAATGAAGTAAAGGCAAGAGTCACTAAGAGAATAATAAAGGATGGGATAAATATTTCCAAAAACTCAATTTAGCTTAACACTGAAAATCAAATATAGTTGTTATTTATTTACAAAGAAAAAGATGGAGAATTAGAACAACCACAGTCATGGGTACTCTTGGAGAGCTCCTTCATTGCCACATTTGCGCCACGTCAAAAAGTAAAGAACCCTATATATCTCTCCACTATCAAAAAAAAAAAAACCTCTCAACAACTTTTTCACGTCGCCAGTGGGAGCTTTGAAAGAGCTCCCACTAGTGATGCTCTTATAGAGAAAAGAATAAGTATTTGCATATAATTTTTATTTTGGAAAATTTTAGAAAAATAATTTGGTAGATTAAGGTAAATATAATAGCTAGAGGTTATATCAGTTATAAAGCACATGTATGATAATGCAGCAAACAAAGTTAAAAAGTGAGACAAATAATTCTTTGACAGTTTGACTATAGGATTACATCAAGAGACAACTCTGTCCATATCTTTTTATAGGAATCCTAAATGAACTAATCAATCATATCCTAGAGAGATCACATTGGTGTGTTATTTGTAAATGACATCATGCTAATTAATATGAGTATAATAAACTATTAAATTGTGAAAGAAATTTTAGAAACTAAATGTTTCAAGTAAGTAAAAACAAAAACTGAATACATGAGAAGTAATTATAGCGACAGAAAAAAAGAAATGAGAAGGTAATTAAGATGGATGGTCTGAAACTCGTTTTAGAAATATTTGTTCTATGAAGATATCACTAAATATGATAAAGAAGGGACCATTAAATTGGAGAGAAGTTTTTAGAATCTAATGTGATTGTCATGTGCGACTATTCAAAAAAAAAATTAAAAACCAAAATTGTTAAACGAACCATCATTCTTTATGAATTAAGTGTTGGGTATCTAAGAAAACAACACATTGAAAAAAAAAATAACGTAATAAAGATGAGAATTAAGAAAGATTGTGGACTTACTAGAAAATATAAGGAACCTAATGCTACTATTTGAAACCAAAAAGAGGCTCTCATAGATCATAAAAATTAAAGAGGATGAACTTACATTATATGGACATGTTCAACAAGTTCAAAGACTACAAATAAACTATATAATTAAACACTTGGAAACAATTAGACTTAAAAATGAAAGGAGTGGAAGGCGACCAAAGGAGACTAAAGTTAATGTAATTAAAAGTGATTTAAAGTTTGGATAATACTAGTAATATAACCTTAAATATTCAACAGAGTAATAAATTCATATAACCAACCATGAACAATTAGGAATACTGTGACAGAAGGATGAGACGATATGGTAACATTGAAATGTCAATAGGTGTTCAGAAATCAGTGATTTTTTTTAGCAATTTCTCCTTCACCTTTTGCTGCTAACTTCATATCATCTTTCATTTCACAAATGATATGACATCAAGATCGATCTCATGTGTATCTGGATCTCTAGATTTAATACTTGAGCATCATATAAAACTAATTTCATATTTTTTTAGTCACACCATAATCATAACAATTGGTTGTCCATGACAACTGAAACATTTATTGAACATACAAATGAAAAAAGAAATAGTTTTGATATGGAGGCAAATGGTAGTAGGCCTGACCTTTAGTATTTGGTGGGGAGATATTCCCCATTTTACCATTTACTTCTCAAACAAAAGAAAAATTGTTTGCAAAAATGTGCTTGATAAATTTTATAATAAAATGTGTTCACACGACTAGGGAAAAAAAAGGTAAAAAAGCTTTCCGATTCATGAGAATTTAGTGAATTTGTGTGGAAAAATCATTTGAAGTAGCAGTGGCAAATTTCTCATTTTCCTTTTTCTTTTTCATTTTATAATATACTTTTTCCCAGTAGATAAAAACTATTAAAAAAAAACTATGAACCAAACACCATTACATAATTACACAAAAGCATCTCTACTAAATATTAAAAATATTTGAATGCAACTTTAGTGCCAATAAACAAATAGGCAGGTATGCTAGATGAAAAAGGAATTCAATGAAAATGAGAGAATATCTGAAAGTGGGAATCATTATTTAGCTTCAGTAGATATTTTGATTATTAGGTTCTGTCAAGGATTAAAAAAAAACTGTAATCACAATAAGCAGGAAAAAATTTGGTAAAGAAAAACTATAATTATTGCAAAGTATACGCCTGAAGATCTTACTTATGTGAAGGCAGGGTGAAATCCAATCCAATGCCAGAGGCACGGCCCGAGCTATTAGCCCAAGCGGGAAAACCAAAGCTTGTGTTGTAGCTTTTAGGCGCACCAGGAAAGCCCCTACCAGCAGCAGGCCTCCAATCGCCTCTTCCTTGACCGGGAATAGGACCTGAGCCAAAAGGAGTACGAGCAGAACTTGGAACACTTGGGACGCCACTTGCAGGATCCCCAGGTAAAGGTGTGGCACCAGGTCTTACATACTGAGCAAGAAAGAATTTTAAATTAGATAGATGTTAAACTAGGATAGCTTCAGCGCATGTTCAATAAGTTCAAGATATAAACATATTGTAAACAAGATTATCAAGTTCATAAATATTAAATTCACTACAAACACAAATGAATTTTTTGTTTGGAAATATCAAATTTGTGCAAAATCTGTAAGTTATTAGTCGTAGCATATAAATCAAATACCATGACAACATGTATAATTTTTTCTTTTTTACTTACAGAGATCTTGTCATTCTTCTTCTAGTCTAATATGCCTTTTACTTCCAAACAAAATGAAGGTTACAAATAGGTTGATACTATTTTTAGTAATATGCTTTTGATTGCCTTCTTTCTCTGTCCCATTTCTAGTTCTTTTCCAGTGAATGGATACCACATCACATTAGGAATAGAAAAACACAAGTGAATATCAAGAATTCTGAATTCAAGATATAGAATTGTCAAATTTGTGCCAAAAATCTTATTTATTAAGACTCGGGAAACAAAGATTTCTTGCCACTAATTCCCAAAATGCTAGGCTGTCCTGCCAAATTAATATTGGATAGGCATTTAGATAATGAACAACATACACAATTGCAACCAAAATAACTGGGTTTGGAACTTCTGCATACTTGTTATCTTTCTTTCTGATACATTACTGTTATTTTCAACATTCTGTGCATGTTAAATAACATAAAGTAAGAGACACAAACTCAGTCTCTCACCAAAATATTTCAGTTATGCATTATCAAGCTTATGCAACGTATCAGCAGTAAGGAATGCTAGCATGCATGCCACTGCCAAAACCTAGCATTCAACATTCATAAACTTAGCTTTCACCTCAATTACAAGGACTAATGTGGTAGAAACAACCTTGAACATCGAATGATGCTGTGAATGAAAACCATGATTGCTGTACCCTATCCTTGCCCCCGTTGCAGCTCCAGCAGTACCTGGTACTTTAGCTACATCTGACATTTCCTTTCTCTCCCCGTCACCTGCCGACTGCATAGCCTCTTCACTCCAATCTTGCTCCTCCATAATTGGGAGGTGATGCTGCTGGTCCTCACCAGTGACAATTACCAAATCCTCTTCCCCATCGTCATCATCGATCCCAACCATATTATGCCTCTCTGCGCCAAGAGGCCCATGATTGCTATCGTTCAGCACAATCTGGAGATCATCTTCGCTGTCACTGTCCCAATCGTCGCTTTGTGATGGCTTCCGCTCCTCGCTGTTGCTGCCAACAAAAAGTCCAGAAGAAGCTGTACCAGCTGAGAGTCCAGGGATGTGGGGAGCTTGATCAAGATTTCCCGAATTCTGCCCTATTCCTCCTCCGAACAACGGAAATCCATCCTCTTCCGCAGCGTTAACTTTACCATCACCGCCAATTCCATCATTCCCTTCTTGAATTCCCGAAACCCTAGCTTCTTCTTCGTCTTCCTCCAAAACCCTAGGCTCACCCTCCATGGACGCGCTGGGGGCTCCGACCTCCGCCGATCGAGACGGTGGAGTTCGATCATCGTCTTCGTCGTCCCAATTCTCTGACGGATCCACGGCGGGGATTGCGCGGACAGGCATCCAATCCTCCTCGTCATCTTCCGCTGCTGCCAGGACAGGCGCTACAGCGTGTTTCGAGGACGAAGGGGATTCTGCGGAAGGATCAGCACGAGATGAGCCGAACAATGGCTCATCCCCGTCGCCGCCGTCGGAATCGGTTTCATCGGCACGGAGGCGGGGATCAAGACGGCCGCCAGGTGACGAGGCGGAGAGAGGTGACGTAGGGACGGACTCAGCGACGGATTGAAGGACGTCTGTGTAGAGCTCGCCGAACTCGTCGTCGTCGTCCATGTCGGAACCGGAATCGGGCAGAGGCGAACCCAAGTAATCCGAGGCGGCGTTATAGATTGAGAGGGGGATCTTTCCTGCTGGGTGGCAAGCAATGTTTTGGCTACCCGCTAAAGGAACGCCCAAATTGACACCCCGCAAATGTTATACAGTGAAAAACTACACCATCACAGTTGTTGCGTACTCACTTGTACCCGCTTCGTCATTTGTGTTATGTCTCTTGCTTTTGTGGGAAAATGGGCGGTGAGATGCGGGGCTCTTTTATTATTAGTAAACCCGCCTCACGGTTTGGTGTTTTTCTTTGTCGCAATTTAAGTTTAAGCTACAGACGTTATTTTGCCTTCTTGCAAGTGGCGTTTCACAATTGAGTATTGTTTTTAATTTCTCATTATTGATGCGGCTTTCGATAGAAGTGTTAATAATAATAATAATAATAATAATAATAATAATAATAATAATAAT
>JBBPFQ010724109.1:0-14293 GCA_037974815.1 Kaempferia elegans
AATTAGTAATCTATTTATATGTAAATAAGTTTTTTAGTCATTAATCATCATGTATTATGAATTTTTAATGGTTTTTTTGTAGGATCGTACGATTCTACGATCCCATCCCACCCGATCCGATCCTGACCCTAAATCGATCCTGCGTAGGATCGCGATTCTACAAACCTTGGATGAGATGGACGATGGATATTCAAACCCCCTCCCTATCGACGCTCCTACATTCTTTTACCTCATTATTAATGTTTAAACGTTGATTATTAATTAATTTACTAAACTGTTAAATACTTTTGAATGATTAATGGGAAACAACCGACGCCGACGCCGACACCGACACCCTCTCCCCAGCCGTCGGATACATTCACCCAAATAATTCGTACCCCTCTCTTACCCGATCGTTTTCTGCCTTTCCCATTTTGTAGTCCCCGCAGCTCATTCGAATCACATGGCGAGATGCCAACTGGGGAAACAGATCAAGGTAAAAGATCCGAAAACCCAGAGTCAGTTCACCGCGAGTGAGAATAAGAACGCCAGCAGACAGCTACACGTGGCGCGGGGCCACCCAAACATCACCGCCGCTGGTGGAGGCTAATCTCACCTCGGTGGCGTCACCGCCTGCAGTTTCAAGCACCCCCACCGCTCTGCATCGTGTCTGCTGCGACTGCTGCGGCTATAAACTGAACACGGACACAGATGAGATCAAGGCGAAGACGAAGACGACGGCGAAGGCGAGAGCTCGTGGAAAGAGAGGAGAGGAGTTGCTGCGACTGTTTCTGCGCTGGGACCTCAAATTCGCCATCAAATTGAGTTCGTAGATTTCTGGTGGAGTTCGGTGGAGTTCGGCATTCGTGCTCAGTCACCTGGACGGGAGAACTGCAGCCTACTTTGCGAGTATCGAATAGCGGAGGCGCCATGAGCGGAAGGAGGAGTGAAAATTTTCCGGTGATCAGTTCTTAACCTCGACCTATTTTCTCCCTTGTTTTCTTCTCCGCCGTCCTGTCGTTTATCGTGTGGGCCGCTCTGCTTTTTTTTTTGCCTTTCTGGAAAGCATCCATTTTAGTTTGTACAATTGCATCTTTGTTGGCTTCTTATTGACACTGGGATTTGGAGTGAATCCTTTTGTGGCTAATCTGCAGGAGGAGCCTGTTAATTTCTGGGCTCGTGGTTTTGTTGAGATCTAGACAGTGTCACTTACGTTTGATGTAATCATTGCTAGGTCTACATCCGAGTTAAAATTAGTTTTTTTTTTCCCTTTTGCATTTGCGCTAGATAGTTCTGGAGCAGTTTAGTGCGCGCAAAAGTGTCTCTAAATCACTATTGAATCGTAACTTCTTTACCATACTTCTCTTGTGAGTGATAAATAAAAATTCAGGATTAGTCAGGCGATTATCAAAAAATAAATAAATGTGCATATAGCTCTTGTTCTGTAGTTTCAAGAATGAACTATTTTTGTGTAGCATAATGGTAATTTTTCAAATTAGTTATAGGGCACATGTTCTTTTATACAAGCGAAAAAGTGTTCATTCTCTAAAAGGATCTATTATGTTATTTGTGGTGGAGAATTTTCATTGATGATGGGTTAGAATAAGGGCTTATCGATTTATAGTTATTGACAATCCCAAATAGCAGTCATGTTTCCATGACTTAATGTGCCGCTATTAATGGTGTGCAATTGGTGTCTTACTAATCCACAATGAAATTATTTTTTTCTTCCATGACTTACACTGTAGAGGAAGAGCCTATGGTCCACCCAACAAGGGAACAATGTCTTCTAATCCTTCTGTCGAAGCATAGCATTCTTCTATAGGGTGGAAGAATTATGTTGCCACTAGAGGGAGAATAGAGATTGTTAAATGTTGAATGAATTCGAAGTCAATTTGCCTAGCCCACTCTTTTTCTTTTATAGACTAATCTGCAACTCTTTTGTCAAGATAGTCTTGGGTTGCACCCATCCAAGTTTTATCCTTTGCCATTGGAACAATCCCAATGACACATGTTTGAAGTATTGGCTCACTGGATCACACCACTTGGGCTTAGATTGGATTGTTGGTGCACAATTCACACGTGGATCAACCATCATTCATGGCAATAAAGGTGAGGGAGACATCTTGTATGACAATAAATTAAGTATGCAACTTAACAATGACTACTTATGAAGTGCAAAGTTAGCCAACAAAATGCCACATTGAGCCTCATATTTTCCATGGCAATTGAGTTTATTTTGCAAACAAAGTGTGCTTGTGTGTGCCACATGGATGGCATGATCATGTGTTCACTTGGCTCGAACAATCATATGCTTTGCACATAATCCTACGATGCAAAGCACATGGTACCCCCTCTAAGTCCATCTTTTCATCACAACATAACTTTATGGAAGGATTTATACTTAGATATCTTAATCTCCTTCCAAATTTTAGGTACGAGACCAATATGCCTCTATGAACCCTAAGAGTTCATAATTCTTAAAACCCTCTTTATTCTGAAAAATTCCAACAATTTGTGTTTTATGATCATAAGTAATGCTTGGACACTTTTCACAATCACAATTATGGATGGAGTAAGCTGCTGAAAAATGTGTTTTTTACAGTCTGTGATAATTTCTTCTATTCCTTACTAGGGCATCTTTGATGAGAAAGTAAGCTACGAAACCACACCACATGTATCTTAATATGTTAGACACTTTCAATAATACATTAATAATGGACTCCAAGTTTGCTGGTCAGTTCTGTTATTATTGCACAGATACTCCAAAAGGGGTTGCTGCAGAGAGAACATAACTGTTGATGGCATAGGTTGATCAGCAGGTAACATAAGTAAAATTGGTTGTAGCTAACATTCTTGTAAACCCTACAGGGGAGAGGTACATGAGGTACAACTTAAGAGAATTTCAGGGACCCTACAGAGCTGAAGACTTGCTATTGATTTAAGTTGTACAAATGGGTGCTAAAGAGTATGGTGAAGAAAGAGATGATTGTTCAAGTGATTTGGAGAAGGACTTTAAGCATACTAATGATGGTGAATCAGATTATGAACCAGCAAGGGATTCACTTTCATCTCAAGGGGAGACTGCAACAAATACTGACAACAAGGTAAAAAGAGCATCAAGGATTCCAAAGAAGGTTTCAAAAAGAGAACCATCTGAAAATGGCACTCGCACCTCAAGAGGAAGTGCTAATCATCAACAACATGGTCTGTTCAAAGCATCAAGTGCGAGCCAAAAAAAGTATCAAAAGCCTGTCAGAGCGTCAGATTCAACTAAATATCCTACCGATAAAAGGAAGGAAAGTGCAAGTATTCTTTCAATAGCTTCATCTGAAGAAACTGAGGACAAAACAATTGAAGATGTTAAGGAAATAGATGTGATGGATGAGGCTCCTGTGTGTGATCAGAGTAATGGTACAGACAATGAAACAGTTGAGACAGAAGAGAATGCCATTAATGATGACAAGGCGTGTGTATCTCAGAAGATTGAAGAGTTGGAGTCCAGAATTGAAAAACTTGAGGAAGAACTTAGAGAAGTTGCTGCTCTTGAGATTTCTCTCTATTCTGTTGTACCAGAGCATGGCAGTTCAGCACATAAGGTTCACACACCAGCTCGGCGTCTTTCAAGGCTATATATTCATGCTTGCAAATATTGGACTCAGGACAAGAAGGCTACAATAGCTAAAAATACTGTGTCGGGACTTATACTTATTGCAAAGTCCTGTGGTAGTGATGTTTCAAGGTACTGAAATTTTGTATCTAAGAACTAGAATGTATGTATTTATTGACCAACTAATAATTTGGCTAGTTATCTTAGGTTGACATTCTGGTTGTCAAACACAGTTGTCCTTAGAGAGATTATCTCTCAAACTTTTGGCAAGTTGTCCAATTTCAATGCAACTATGAAGATGGTTGCATCAAATGGTGGTGCAAGGAAAACTGATGAACAACATCCAACACTTAAATGGAAAAACAATTCTGGCAACAAAAAAGGAAAAAACCTTGGCCTTTTGTCAGTGATATATGATTGGCAAGATACAAACACATTTGCACAAGCTCTGGAAAAGATTGAATCTTGGATATTCTCCCGAATTGTTGAATTAGTGTGGTGGCAAGTAAGTTTTATTTCTTCTTTTCGATGTCATCTTGAGATAATTTGTAGGCCATTCTTGCTAGTGTCTTAATATGCATAAGCAATCTAGGACTGCACTTTTCTAATGGGAAATGTTATAAAAAATATATGATTGCTTCATACTTGCTTATTCAGCGTAAACATTCCAATGGTTCCATGTCAGGCTGTGAAATCCAATTACATTCAGGATTTTCATATCAGCTGCTAATTATTAGAAGTGCAAAACATTGTTCTCGTGGTCTTGCTGTAAATTTTATTTTATAATGGTTAAGTGGTTAACTACTTATCCCAAAAGGTTAAGTTATTAGAAAAGTGACCAATTTATATATTTATCTTATCCACACTTCCCTTTCATGTGTGGGTGGGGAGCACTTAACTTGATTGGCCCTGATCTTTGATTAGCTACTTTTTTTTTCCTTTTGGCAGCAAAAGTGGGACT
Organism: Kaempferia elegans; assembly: GCA_037974815.1. Classification (NCBI taxonomy): domain Eukaryota; kingdom Viridiplantae; phylum Streptophyta; class Magnoliopsida; order Zingiberales; family Zingiberaceae; genus Kaempferia; species Kaempferia elegans. Next base: position 4,551 of record JBBPFQ010724109.1, read on the forward strand.
CCCCAATGACCTTTGGTATACTATCTTAAAGTTGATTGGCTAACTACCTACACAAAAGTTTGAATTATTAGAAAGAGATCAATTTATGTTAACAAGTCCAAGATACTGTATGTTTAGACATTATTGACTGTTAGTAAACCTCATATAGACGAGTGGATCACTCAGTCATTGGGTTAAGTTAATGGTAGTGTTCTTGACTTGTTAGATTGAATACCATCATGTGTGAGAAATTATAAACCAATAGACAGCACCTGGATTCCTAGGATCTGATAATTGTATTGTTATTTAGTCTTTTCCTAATCACTTTGCAACTTATTATCAATTTCTTTAACCATTTTATATGAAAAGTTAAAATTTGGGAAATTTGCTGTTAATCATCTGACATCTCATATTGTCTTTGGCTAAAAGTCACTACAATTGGTTAAAGCTTTATTAATAATCATCTGGGGTGTCAATGGAAATTAGACAATGCTACTTCAACCACCTCAGCATGTGTCTGAACATCTTTAATTATTCTAACTTAAGTAAACGAGTTTGCTGATGCTATAAGATAGTGTATTAAGCGTCTAGTTTCTGATTTCTTGACTTTACTTGAGGTTTAACTGAAAATAACGTTAGAAGTTGAATTGAACATTTTATTTATTTTGGGTAAATACTGTGTCTAGTCTAGCAAATGTTTTGATTATCAGAAAACCAGTGGCCAGAGGTGGACTGATGAACCTCCTGGGTGATGGGCTATTAGGTTAAAGCTGGTCAAAATCCAATTCAGCAGAAACTTTCTAATGTTCCAAGCTTCCAATTGGAGGCAGCAGCTTTGGGTTTCCCAGTTAACTGATTGAACTAACAAGTCTTGTTTTATAAGTTGGAGACTGCATGGGTTATATGAAGTAGCAAAAAGTAAGAATGCCAAATTTTACCTACCTCCGCGTGCTAATCATTTGGCCAAGTTATGTGAACTGAACATCTTTATTCATTTTAATTTAATTGCTAAAGAGGCAAAGAGATTTTTTTGGTTCTCCTCTAGTTCTTCAGGTAACCTTCTTTCATATTTAGACATTGGCATGGTGTTTTTTCCTCCTTTTTGTTCATATGTGATTTTATAATTCAGACATTGACACCCCACATGCAAACACCAATGGAGGACTTGTACACTCCAACAATCTCAGGAAAATTGCTAGAACCATCACTTGGTGATCAGCCGCAAGGAAGCTTTTCTATCAATTTATGGAAAAGTGCATTTCATAATGCTTTCAGTAGAATATGCCCAGTACGTGCTGGAGGCCACGAGTGTGGCTGCTTACCTGTATTGGCGAGAAAGGTATGTTCTGCCATTGCTGATGAACAAACAATTCATCATTAACATTAACAACAATAAGCATTTGTTAGCTACATGGATCTTAGTCCTCCGTTGTGCTCTATGTAAGGCAATGTCCCTAGTAATATTCCAATCGATTAATTTAATTTTCTCACATTGAATTCAGTTTTCTTTGGCCTTCATCTACCCTCAACACTTCTGACTCCATTCCATTCAAATATGTAACTATAGAATTGATTTATTGCTTTTGAACATTTTTATACCATCTCAACCTGGTTTCTCTTATTTTATATCTCTTGGACTTGCATCTAATTGCTCTCAGGTATTTTTTTTCTTTTTATTTCATTCTATTTCCGTAACATTATACATTAATTCTTTACGTCTCTGCTAACTTACTTTGTAGTACATGTTGCACAGTCCAACACTCCAATGTGTATTTCTAAATTCCTTCTAGATTTCATTAGTCATGTTTCTTTCGAGTTTTTCCTTGATTGGTTCTGGCATCAGATATATATATTTTTGAACCAGTCTGTGGATGATAAATTTCTTGTATTCCTAGGTGATGGAGCAATGTGTATCTAGATTAGATGTTGCCATGTTCAATGCAATTTTGCGCGAGTCAGCTTATGAGATTCCTACCAATCCTATTTCCGATCCAATTATCAACTCAAAAGTCTTACCAATTCCAGCTGGAAATTTAAGCTTTGAATCTGGTGCACAACTCAAAAACTCTGTAAGTATTATTATCTGCATTATTCTTTTGGTGTTGATGAAGGGATTTTACTGTTTTTTATTCACATTATCTGAGAGGTCCAGTTGTTAGTTCCTGATTTATCTATTGAACTATGCTTGAGATACTTGATTGGAAGTTGGAAGGAACCAATGGTTAATCCCATTCAAGCAAATAGCCAGCTTTACTTCAGCTGTATACTAAAATAAATTTTGGAGACATTTGCTACCGGTGACTACCAATATAAAATAAGACAATTCGGTGCACGAAACACTCACCAATGTAGAGTCTGGGGAAAGGTCGGACCACCAGTATGCTCTTATTAAATTTAATTATTTGTCTTTAGCTTTATTGTTAAGGAACAAAGCATATGAAGTCCTTAGGCACCCCATACATCCGTTTGAGCCTGACGAGCTTATCAGATGTCAATCGTGGATGACAAGGCATAGGCTTCCATTGACAATGAAGCTCCCTCGCCTTGTGTTCGGGATCTACAGTACCCTCAAACAGGGACGAATGGGAGAGGGAATTTGTCAAGACATGCATCAGGCTATTGGTAGATTGCGAGTAATCAAATACATTGCTCGGTATAAAGAGTGGCACTTCTATGGGGACCTCTGGAGCACACCCAAAGACAACTCCTCAAGTAAATAAAATTAACAAGGGAGGAGCTTGCCAACCCGAGACTGTGGGAAAATGCTAGCACAAGCTGAGAGGTAGGCAAACTAGCATCATGCTCAGAGATGAATCTACATCTGTCAAGGGTGATGTGCTTGGGGGAAGGCAGTTCAGATCCTTTGGACCACAATCATTGGACCATCCCTGGTCCAGTGATTATGGACCGTTGGATATGAACTGCTCCCCACTTTGATAATCCCATTGATATGATCCAATGGGTGAGAATCTCTGGAATAGAGATGGTCCAGTGATCTTTGGTCCAGAGGACCTTTTCTCGGGGGAAGGGTGATATGTCGGGTCAGGGATCACCTCCTTTGAAGTCAGATCTTTGTTCCTTGGCCCAGAGTGACGTCAACCCTAAGGAATGGAGCACTCTAACTAATGTCATGGATTGTGGACATGATAGCTTTTGGTCATACGGATGCAGGCCCAGGGCCTAAGCGCTGGGAGGCTAAAAAGGGGATCTTTCTTTAGGTGTTGCTGCCATGAACAGTAGTGGCAGTAGGGACAGAAGTTCACCAAAGAGCATAGTCCTACTTGGTCGTCCACCTCAGCTAGTTCTCTCTTCAAGCTTTGATAGCTTAGCAATGCTACTCGAGGCTTGCTCCTACATGTTTGCCTAAAGGCTAAATTATTTGTGTAGGACCGACCTTAATAAGCATTGTTAGTGATTACTTTGAGTTGACCATGCGAGTGCTGATTATGAAACCTTGATGAATTTTTTAATGTTATCTTTTCATTTGTACCTACTTAATCTTGTACTTAGCCATATTCCTATTATCTTCTTGTTCTTTATCAAGATAAATGATACTTCTTTTCTTTTTTTCAATCGTGCAGTGCTTTAATTTCCTTTGTAATCTACAAACCTGGTTGTGAATTTGTATGCAGATAGGAAATTGGTCTAGATGGTTTACAGATGTAGTTGGCATGGATGATGATGATTCATGGAAAGAGGACGGAGACACTGATGAGAATGATAACGGAAAGGAAGTAACCAAATCAAAATCTTTTCGCCTTCTTAATGAATTAAGTGATCTTTTGATGCTCCCCAAGGACATGCTACTTGAAAATGCAGTCAGGAAAGAGGTTAGCCTTTGAAATATAGCTCTCTTTGTTTTGCAACTTTCTAATCTCACAGTTTTCTTTGCTGGCTAATGGCTAAATTATAAATCTCAGGTCTGCCCTTCAATCGGGCTGCCCTTGATAACGCGGGTACTCTGCAACTTCACCCCCGACGAGTTCTGTCCCGATCCTGTTCCTGGAGTTGTGCTCGAGGAATTGAACACCGAGGTATGTGGTCTCTTCAACTTGTAATATTTTAACATCCTCATCTCTGTAACCTACTGCCGCATGGTCCAATTGTTTTCTATCTTTTTTTTCTCCATTTACAACTCCAGAACTTGATACCTATCTTGTGGTTAACTTGTGAGATAGGATATCCAAGATGACAATTTCTCATTTTTCGATTGCTCAAAGGATCACACTGAAGGAATCTTTTACCAAACTTTGCCATGATCTAAAACTTTCCGAAATCAGCTTTTCTTCCCGCTTCTTAAAGTATTCAAATAATATTTGCCTTTGGAATCAATGCAGAGCATTCTCGAACGCAGATTGTCTGAAAAGGAGCTAATCTGGGGCTTCCCCTGCGCGGCTGCGCCGGTAGTGTACTTGCCTCCTTCAGCCGATGATGTGGCTGAGAAGGTGGGTGATGTAGGCGGTAGAGCCGAGCTGGATCGGAGAGCATCCATGGTGCAGAGGAAGGGGTATACTAGCGACGAGGACTTGGATGAATTAGACAACCCTCTTGCTGGAATCGCCGACAAAACCACCCCTAGTGGTGGTGACAAAAATGAAAACTCACAAGCTAATTCAGTTAGGCACAAGCTCCTCCGAGAAGTATGGCGCGTGTAAATAGTAAAAGTTCATCGAGTGCCAACCGAATCAAAAACTCGTAAACCTCCTACCTGAAAACACCATGGCATTGAAAATCGCATCGTCTTCTGATCATCCTATTCGGGTTATGACCGGAGGTATGGAAACTGGTTGCATTCGGTAATAACACATTAGTTCGGTTCTTCGTACGAATTAGACAGGTATATGTTTGGTTTATGGAAGAGTTCATGCTTTCTTAAGAAAATAGAATAAAATAGAAATGGTGTAAGAACATGAATCTTTTAGTTTGGTTTGAGATACAGAATCAAGGGTGGGGTTGGGTTGGGTTGAGTTGAGCTGAGCGGAGCATGTTGATTGGGTTGAGTAGGTAAGTCAATTTGGAGCGGAGGTGCGCAAATTAATCGATCAGAGTGAGTCAAACGAGCTAGTTTGTTGGGATGTGTCGTATTGGCTAAATCAACTCAATCGGATCATGAGTCAATGTTGAATTGATTAGGCATGTGAAATTAGGACGACCTCATTGGACAATCTAGGTTTGGGTTGGCAATTTCATCCAAATTTAATAGGGGATTCGATATATGATATGAATGGAGGAAGAAACAAAAGAACAATCATGATATTCGTCTTGAATACTTGAATACTCTATATATATATATAGAGAGAAAATTTTATAATTTTTTTATATTTACTAATTATTTTTATTGATATTGATAGCTAAATAGATATTTAATTTATTTTTTAATATAATATTAATTTTAATATATTTTGGTTAAATAATAATGGATGAATAGGAAGAAAAAATTTTATAAGTATAAAAGATATTTAATCCTTTAATGAATATGAGTATATCTATCGGATGTGTTATATTCGATGGATACGAGGACGGAGGATGTAAAAATCAGATCTATTGGCATTAGTGAGGGGTGAGCCAAGTTGAGCATGTCAATTAGGGATAAATAAAAATTTAGTTAAATTGAATAAACTGATCGAATTTTAAAATTTGATTCGGTTTATTCAAAAATTTAGATTTTTTTCCCAAAAATTAATTTTAAAATTTTTTATTTGATTAAATTAAACAGTCTGAATTAATCAAAATTTTGAGCCAATCAGGTTTTTAGTCCTTATTTTTTAAAATTAAAACTGATTTTATATTAAAAAAATATTTAAAAAAAATGATTAATTCAGTTAAAAATTAAATTAATCGATATTATATCGGTTCAGTTTTTAAAAATAATTCGGTCGGTTTGATTTTAATCGAATGCTAACCCCATAGTGGATAAGTCAAGTAGGAGTAGTGGTGTGCAAATAAGTTAGTTTGTTCAGGTATTGTCTAAATCAACTCAATTGAACCATATGGGTTAGTGTTGAATCGATTAGGCATATTAGCCATGTTTGACAGGACGGTCAAGCTAATCAGGCTAGACGGGTCAATCGAGTTAGTTAAGTCGGACGGGTTCGATCAATCTAGTTAAGCAGGATGTGTGGTTGTGTCGGTTAATCAAACATGTTATTAGGTAGGACCAGCTAGTCAGGTTGATCGATCAGAATAGGTTTCTTGAGCTAATCGAACAGGACAACTCAGTCGATTCCAGTCTCAGATCCAGTGCCTCAAGCTCACTTCAGATTCAAGCTTCTTCTCCATAAATTCAGATTTATTCATCAATTTATTATATCGTAAACTCTGAATCTTTAGATTTTAAGTTTTTTTTAATGGTCATAGACAACAATTCGCTTTTCACAGCTTTATCAAAGTCATAAAATTGAAATCGATCTCAATTTTCACCAATAATATCGTATTAATTTGTTTATAGAATTTCAATAAACGAATCACAGTGAAATCATAGGGAAGGGGAATACATTGTAGATCCAAATGAACGCAGACCATTATTTTCTCTAGATTTCTTCCACTTACTTGTTTGTTTTTCTTCCACCATTAATGGCGATCCCCTTCGTCGCCCACGGAATTGAACAAGCGCAAGCCGACACGCTATCTCATACATCGCCGTCTCCTCGGCTCAAATCCGGACGATCTTGACCGCTCGGACGATGGGATTCTCGCGCGCGATGGCGGCGCGGCCGGCCGCCTTGTAGTCGAAGCTGCAGCTGTGGCGGTCGGAGTAGCGGTGCTGGCCGCAGAACAGCTCGCCGCACCGGCACTGGAATCCCGCCAGCCCCACGCGTTTCCGGCACGAGGAGCACCGATTCGCCGTCGCCCGCGCAGTCGCAGGTGTAGCCGTAGCGGCGACGTCCCCCTTCGGGTCTTTCTCCTCTTCCGGAGGCTTATCTAAGGCCGGAGACCGGGCGGGAGGGGCGGATCTGGGGGAGGAGCAGGACCGGGGAAGAGACGAGTCCGCCTGCCGCTGGAAGCAGGACTGGCACATGTCGCCGGTGGCGGGGTTGCCGGGGAAGCCGCAGTTGTTGACGCAGAGGCGGCGGAGCTTCGATTCTTCCTTCTCTCGCTGCGCCATCAACGGATCGACCTCTTCTTCCTCTGCTTCCGTTTGCGATCTCGATTCGAAATTGGAATTTGGGGGAAGGATTGGGATTAGGGTTTTATAGGCAACCGGAGAGAGAGAAAGAGAGAGGGGGAAGACGGAAACGGTTGGCAGAACGCGTAGTGGCCTGGAAACTTCTGGGAGAACCCTTCTTTCCCGAATTATCCCTCGCGTTTTCATTAAACACAAGTTGGAGCTTGAGTTATACAGGGGCGTAATGGTAAATTCAAATAAGGGGTTAAACGCGCTGAGCCGCCAAATATGACCGCCACGTGGGATACCACGTATCGGGGCTGACCGTCAATACCGTCGACGTGGGCGGCGGGCCGCCGTCTAAACAACTGCGTCCTAGGCCGTGTGTTTTCAGGTTGCAAGTTGTAACCAGCGGAGCGGATTGCTAATTGGGACATAAACATAATATTTAAAATGTTCATCATATATATATTTATATTTATTATTTAAGTAATTTGAAACAAATTAATGTAAAAAAAATAAAAATATAAAAAATATAAATAGCAAAGTATTTTTTTAATTAGGCGGGTTTTGATATGTTATACTGAATTCTAAACTCGTATATTGTATTAAAAAATTTAGTATAAAAAATTTAAATTCATGTACGGTATTAAAATTTTAATATATTGAATTTTCGGTATATTAAATTTTTGATATAGTATAAATTCATGATGTTTATATTAAAATTTCAATATGGGTGTGATATGTTGATACTAAATGTCATAACGATACCACTAATATTAAAAAAATTGAAAATTATAATACTGTATTGCAAATTTTAATATGCCGATAATATCTATATGATATTTCATTATGGTATATATGACATATCAAATTGTCAGTAGTATTATGTTTGGATTTTAAAATTATAATTACTAAAAGTTTATTGAGATAATTTAATAAATAAAATCAAAAGTTAAAATTTTATAAATTTATAATTAGTTAAGAATTTATTGTGGGATCGTAGAGATGCTAGAGGGGATGAATAGCGTCATTTCATTTTTACTAAAAGTCACGAGTAAAAATACGCAACGGAAATGAGAAGAAGAATAAGAAGAAACTAACGCTAACACAAGATCACTTTTATTTGGTTTGGAGCATTTGACGACTCCTAATCTAAAGTCCGCACTTGTTGAGTGATTTAGTTGGGCAATCATAATAAGATCGATATGATTACAAAAATTAAGTACAAAGCTAGAATTTAAAAATAATACCGACAATAAAGGAATTAAAGATCAGAGTGTTTATTGTCGGAGCAACGTTTCAGGGTCATTGAGTCATTTTCGGAGCAGCGTACAAGGTAAACTTCTTTGAATTGTTGTGTTAAATCTCCTAGTCGAAGCTGTTTAAATAATTCATTTCGGGTGCTCGAACCTGGTTCGAGCGCCCCAGCATGCTGATGTGACGCAGGGTCGGCCCTAGGATGGTCAAGGTGGGGCCGACACACAGGGCCCCACCTTGGACAGGGCCCCATCTATTAGAAAAAAAAATGAATGTCCTTAAATAAAAAATTAAATTAAAAAAATCTAATGGTAAAATCTAAAACATTATGAGTTAGATTGTAAAAGTGTCAAAAAAAAAAAATAGAGAAATTCATGAGGAAACTTGAGTGTAACTTTTCTTTCACAATCATTTTATATTTCTCCCTAAACCCTAAATCTACTTGTGTTCACTACATCACCCTCAACTCTTAGCCTAAGTTGACAACCATTGACGTACACAATCATAGCCACCACCTTCCTAGTTCCCATATTGTGATTTTCAGTGTCGTCGTCGCCGTTGCATTGCTGTCGTCGCATCATGGCCTATGATTTTTATAGCATTGATTTTATTTTTTTTATATGAATATAAAGGGCCTATTTTTTTTTTTTTTTGAGGCACCGAACCCTTCAAAATCTAGGATCGGCCTGACGCACCCTTGTCGAAACTCTATCTCCAAAATTTTATCCACCTCTCGGCGCCCGGACCGCTAACGTGCGCCATCCAACTGTCGTGTGCCACCTCAGTAGGGCACCTTCGCCAAAAACCCTTCTCGAGCGCCTAGACCTGGTCTGAGCGCCTGGAATCCCTTTTTACCAGCTGCTGTAGAATCTTGAATCACAAAGCTAGTGCTACACAACAAATTATCTATCCTGTAAAACAGAGTTAGCGCAATTATAATATGCAGTATGAATTAGATTCCAAGACCAGAAATTAGTCAATATCTCAACTTATGTTTCCAAAATGGACTTAAGCTGGACCGACGCCTACTGTCTCCTTAACCGGGAACGCGTCCTCATTGGTTCACTCCTTCAGTGTCTTACCTTCTCTTACCAGTTGCAGACTTTCCTTGTTCTGATCCCTTGACCCACCGGACTTCTTGTCAGATTTCAACCAATCTGGAATTCGGGCAGTTGTCAACCCAACTGGACATCCTTCTGTCAGGTCTCAACCAACCTGGATTTCGTGTCAGCTATCAACCTAACTAGACTTCAGCCTGGTGTCTGGTCCTTTAGATCCATCAAGTTCAAATCATACACACTTGGTGAAAGTCATTAGATCACAAAACATCCAACTTTAACTATTTATCATTCATTAAAACCTAAGTTCGATCATTGGTGCTAGCTGCAACAACATTTAC
>JBBPFQ010724420.1:0-14288 GCA_037974815.1 Kaempferia elegans
GCTCCATGTCGTGCACCCATCCCTGTAGCATGTCACCCGCTGATATACGTGGATTATATATATATATATATATATATGCATGATTTTTTTTATTTAGTTTTATTTTAAAAAATAATAAAAGAGTGAGGTTTTTAAAAAGATGTATATGATTTTTTTATTTTTGACGTAACATTAATGTGATATTGAGCGAGCTCTTGATGAGTTTCCCGGCTGCATATGTCCTAATGAGTAGAAAGGGAAAAAAACAAAATCATAAGTTACATATATATATATATATACCAAACTTACTTTATTATTACTTGTATATTTTTTCATCATTTTCTTTTTTTTTTCTTATATAAGTAATGACAAATAAAAGTAGAAGTAGAGTGGGTTGTTAATTTCGATTCAAAGCATTTGCAAATTGGCATGTTACTTAAGATTTTGAATGAAGCATTTAAAAAATGGTAACCCAAGGCGCACAATTGATTTGATCGAACTATCTAGTTGTCCTAATTGGTTAGGAAAATTTATTAGTATTACCATCCGTCCAATCTAACCCAACTAGTCTATTGGTGTAAGTAGATACTATTGGGACCTTGACGCCGGTTAAAGGGGGTGAATACGTCAGTCACCCTCGTTCGCTTCCTACGTTGTTAGCACAGAAGAAAATACAAAACAACAAAAGGAAACTAACCTAAACAAAAAATAATACAACAAACCTAACATGTTTGCATAACGTGGTTCAAAATTTTGGGCTCCTACTCCACGATGTGTCTGTAAGATGGACGATCCCTGTGATCCGTTAGTATATCAATCCCCGAAACTTCAGCTAGCTCAACTTCCTTCTCGGTAGAGAAACCTCATCAAAAACCTTCTGAAACCTCTCAGATGTGATTGTATTGCTCTTGAGCTTGGGAGACTACTAATAGAGGTTAACTACCTCTATTTCATCAACCTTATTCAAGGTTCCCGAGCTCTCTTAAATAGAGCTCGGGTGGAAACACCCAAACATGTTTTTCGCCACCAATTGACTAGTTACTACACTAGTCAATTGGCCCTCCGTAGAATTCGAGCGTTACATGCTAACGGTTTGATACCAATCGACTGATGTTAACACCAGTCGATTGATACAGAAGAGTTGAACGAATAGAGAGTTTCTGTTCGTGTTAGTCTTCCTACCAATCGACTGCCAGAGTTAACTGTCTACAGTACCAGTTGATTGGCTATAGTGTGCCAGTCAACTGGATACAATACCAGTCGACTGGCTACAATACCAGTCCACTATCTACAATATCAGTCAACTAGTCACAGTACCAGTTGACTAGTTTTCACATCATTGGGCATAGAAACACTTTGTGTCTGCCCTAATCGACTAGTCCATTTGTCAGTCGATTGGTAAAAGCCTAAACCTAAGATTTTACCCCGAGTACATTTTCTCAGTACTCGTCCTCGCACTCACAACTAGACCTATCCTTCAAATCATCTTCCCTCAGCCTGTGTCCCTTGGATGCTTCCCTATCCTTCGCGTCTTACCTTCTAGATGCTTTCATGGCCATTTGTCTACCCAACTTCCTATCAAATCCTTTGGATTCAACATTAATCTCTTGTAGGATCTCTCTAAGCTATCAAGATTTTCTCTTAAAGCTTAATTTTCCAATTCTAGATTTTTAATCCTAAAATCTACTTGTCCACCATAGACACTCCTAGACTTACCAACCTTTCTAGGCATATGTCTCCCTTTCTTGGGATTATTAATGCCTTAATTTTTAACCACTTTCCTCTCCTTAAGCAAAGTGGGTTGTTTTCGATTGAGTCTAATCTTAGGTTACGATTCCATAGAGTTATCAACCTTGCTAATCCTAGTCTTATCATTATAACTAAATAAATGATTATGCTTAGGTAAATAATTTATATTATTTCTAACAAACATATATGAATTAGAACTTGGATTAAACTTCAAGTTAGGGATTACCTTCCCTTTTACCTTTGAAGCTCCCCCTTGTCTTGAACTTCTCTTCTTCTCTCATTTCTTCAAGTGTGTCAACTTCTTGAGCTCTCCTCTCCTTCGGCACTTAGTGTGGTAATGCCCCCTTTCACCATACGTGAAGCAAATGAGGTGTCATTTCTTCTTGGCACTATCCCTTCTCCCTTCTACAATCCACATTAGATTCTAAACAAACTTTAGTGGTTTTAAGAGTTACCTTCTTTACCTTTTTGAACGTTGAACACATAATCTTATAGTGTCCCATCTTACCACACTCTAAGCATTTGATGTGGCTCTTCCCACTCTTCTCGGTAGATGATGTTGAAGGTTAAGCTTTAAGGATCTCCCTTATCTCAGCTTGTCTTCTTCTTCTTCGTTACTTAAAGATGTGGATGATTCCACTTCTTCCTCCTCTTCGGATGTTGAGCTCGTTTCTTCATCCAATTGGTTTTTATCCTCTTCTTGGACCAATGAGCCATTCTCCTTAGGTTCTTCCACTCCTTGTGCTTATGTAGGATTCTCATGAAGCGCAATCACCTTGCTCCATAGGTCATAAGCACATTTGTACTCACCTACATATGACACAATATTAGGAGGTACTAAATTTAATACAATTCTAGTCACCTCCTTATCATTCTCCGATTGTTCCCTTTGCTTCTTAGTCCAATACTGAGGTCAGAGACGCTTTCCCTTCTTATCCATTAGAACTTCGAAGGGTTCCTCTAATGCGGTCCAATGGTTTCAATCCATTTAGAATCATGTCTCCAAGTGCTTCCTCTAATAGTCGAAATCGTCGCGCTCGTATGGAGATGGAATCATGGTATCCCATCCTAACGGTCCTTCTGACTCTATCTCCACGTTTCTCTAGCCATGCTCCTTCCGACGATGAGTCTGGTGAAGAGCGACTTCGCTCTAATGCCACTTGTTGGGACCTTGACGCGGGCTAGAGTGGGGGTGAATATGCTAGTCACTCTCGTTCGCTTCCTACATTATTAGCATAGTGGAAAATACAAAACAACAAAAGGAAACTAACTTAAACCAAAAACAGCACAACAAACCTAACACGTTTGCATAACGTAGTTCAGAGATTAGGGCTCTTACTCCACGACGTGTCCGTAAGGTGGACGATCCCTATGATCCGTCAGTTGATCAATCCCTAGAACTCCAACTATCTTAACCTCTTTCTCGGTGGAGAAATCTCACCACAAACCTCTCGAGACCTCTCGGATGTGCTTGAATTTCTCTTGAGCTAGCGAGACTACTAATAGGGGTTAATCACCTCTATTTCGTCAACCTTACTCAAGGTTCCCGAGCTCTCTTAAATAGAGCTAGGGTGGAAACACCCAAGCATGTTTTCCGCCATCAATCAACTAGTGTAGTAACCAGTCAACTGGTCCTCTGTGGAATTCGACTGTTACATGCCAACAACTTGATACTGGTCAACTGATGCTAACACCAGTCGACTGATCCACAAGAGTTGAGAGAACAGAGAGTTTCTGTTCACTCCAGTTTCCCACCAATCGACTATTTATAGTGTACCAATTGACTGGCTACATTACCAGCCAACTGGCTACAGTACCAGTTGACTAGTTTCCATAGTCATTGGGCATAGAAACACTCTTGTCTGCCCTCGTCGATTGGTCCAGTTGTCAGTCGACTGGTAAAACCCTAAACTTAGGATTTTACCCCGAGTACATTCTTTCAGCATTCATCCTCGCCTACACAACTAGACCTAGCCTTCAAACCATCTTCGCTCAACCTTACGTCTCTCGGATGTCTCCCCATCCTTCGCGCCTTGCCTTTTATATGCTTCCATCGGCTTTATCCTCATTGTTGGGTCTTCCATATCTTTGACCTAGCCTTCTAGCATTCTCCATCTGTCTGGCGCCCCTCAGATCTTTCCCCATTCTTCACATCTTGCCTCCAGGAGATTCCATCGCCCTCAGTCCTTAACCTTGCCAAATCACACTTGGGCTTATACTGCCAAGGCTCCCTCTTGAACTTATACCGCCAAAATCACCTTTAGATTTTTTTTCCTTTGACTAGATCACACTTGAACTTTTCTTTATTGTACATTTATCATGCACACTTACAATACATATCAAATACAATAATAAACATAACTTGAACATTTGCACAAATATCAAAATCTAGAGCACTTAAATTGCTCCAACGGGTACCATGACTATTCCAATTGAACCATCTAGCTAAGCTTTGGTTAGCTTTCTATACTTCTGTCAGACATATTGATTACCTCTTCAAATTAATTAATTCAATCTTAATTGTATGAGTTTACTTGATTGGTTTTCAATGAAGATACTTAGTCGCCGAATGACTAACCGTGTGCAATCGTTATTCCTGTGTCTTGGCAGTCTACATTCAACCTATTTGCAACTGGTACGGTTGCATATTCTGTTCCTTGCTTCCTTTACTTTCCAAGCTAGCCATGAGAGATCCTTTTGCATGATCCATGCACTTGGGTTTCTTACATGCATCCAATTCCTTTTTTGGACTCCTCTGCCATTCCTTTCCCTTCCCTAAAGAATAATACGTACGCCCAACACTTCAATTTAAATGCCATGCACCTTCTGCCCACTCGACAATCCAATAAACAGAAAATGAAGCTTACGAAAAGAATATAATACTGTCGCATGCAATGGGAGTTGTTCTGGCTGCCGCGGTGTGGCTCCTCTTCCTGCTTCAGGAAAAAGTACTGACGGCCGACGGAATGGGCTGCAACTGGGGTACTCGGTCTTCGCACCCACTGCCGGCGGACATAGTGGTGCGACTCCTCAGGGACAACAACTTCGACAAGGTGAAGCTGTTTGAGGCAGACGCCGCCAACCTCCGTGCCCTGGGCCGCTCCGGCATTGAGGTCATGGTCGGCATTCCCAACGAGCTTCTTGCACCGCTCGCCGGCAGTGTCAATGTCGCCGAGCAGTGGGTGATGCAAAACGTCTCCACCTACGTCTCCCAGTACGGCGTCAATATCACGTACGCACGCACGCACGCACGCATATCAGTCGTTGGGTCGGTTTGTTAGTACTTATTTGCCTACTAGCTAGTAACTCGTTAATTATGGAATTCAGACATGTGGCGGTTGGCAACGAGCCGTTTCTGAAGACGTACAACGGGATGTTCGAGAACACGACGTTCGCAGCGCTGCAGAACATCCAGGCAGCGTTGATCAAGGCCGGGCTCAGTCGGCAAGTGCGCGTCACTGTCCCCCTCAACGCCGACGTCTACCAGACCGGCGCCAGCGGCCTCCCCTCAAGCGGCGACTTCCGCAATGACATCCATGGCCTCATGGTCGCCATCGTCCGTTTCCTTCAGGACAACGGCGGCACGTTTACCATCAACATTTACCCCTTCCTCAGCCTCTACCTCGATCCTCACTTCCCGCTCAACTATGCCTTCTTCTCCCCCTCCGCCAATCCCATCGTCGACGGCCCCATATCCTACTCCAACGCGTTCGAGGCCAGCTATGACACCCTCATCTGGGCGCTCGAGCGCAACGGTTTTGGATCCATGCCGGTCATCGTCGGCGAGATTGGGTGGCCCAGCGACGGCGACATCCATGCCAACGTTGACTACGCGCGCCGGTTCAACCAGGGCCTGCTCGATCGGATCAGACAACGTCGCGGCACGCCCAAACGACCTGCACCGCCGGACATCTACCTCTTCGGCCTGCTCGACGAGGACCAGAAGAGCGTCCAACCAGGTAACTTTGAGCGCCACTGGGGCCTCTTCTACTACGACGGCAGCCTCAAATACCAATTCGTGATGGATGACGGCCGCCCCCTAGTACCTGCACGAGGCGTCCGCTACCTCGAGCAACAGTGGTGCGTGCTCTCGTCCACCGCCAGCACCACCAATCCCGAAATTGCTGAGGCCTTCGGGTACGCCTGCGAGTACGCCGACTGCACTAGCCTGGGCTACGGCTCCTCTTGCAACGGGTTGGACGCACGGAGCAACCTGTCGTACGCGTTCAACCAGTTCTTCCAGGTGGCCAACCAGCAAAAGGGCGCATGCAACTTCTCCGATCTCTCCGTCGTCACCAAGACTGATCCCTCGCAAGGGAGTTGCAAGTTTAAAATCATGATCGACGAGGGAAAGCACGATCGTGCTGTGAATACCAGCGCTACCGGCGGAGGTGGAGCTTTGCTCCGGCGGAGGGCGGCCGTGGCTATCCTGCTGCTATGGGCCATGAGTTCTGTTCTTTAGATTCTGCATTATTGATGAAACAACGTACAAAATATTCTTGAACAGCTAGCTCAATTGACTGAGAGTGCTCTACTAATTATTAACCAACCAAATAATTTGTTTTGTTTAGTATAGAAAATAAGGTAAATAATCTCAGAGGACACACTAAATTTAACATTACTTGACACTAGTTTTATTTGCATCCCAATAGATTTAAAAACTAAACATTCAATATTGAATTAGCTTACTGATACTAATCTCCTGGCACCTTTGCCCTCTTCACCAAGCGAACGAGATCTTGCACCACCTCCGACATAGGTGGTCTGAACTCTGGCTCAGACTGTCAAACAGCATTTGAGCAACAGAGTTAAATTGAAAGAGTAACAACGCAAGGATGTCCAAGCTGTTTTTAGCTTGAGAACAAATGCATGTGAAGCACAATTTTACCTGGACACAGAGGGCTATTACATCAGCAAATCGCGACACTGATTTCAAAGGGTATAGCCCCTTGAGTGCAGGATCGACCATCCTTTCCAGAGCATCAATGTCATGGAGCTGAGGAGCTGCCCATTGCACCAACAATTGCTCCCACCTTGGCCTTGAGCTGTTGGAGTTTGCAAATCAATCAGACTGCAACATCATAAACTTAAAGCACTAGCAGCATTTAAACTTCTCAATTTGACACATCCTCCTATAGTTTACTTAGTTGAGGCTCAGCATCATTTTTTACAAAATTAACCGGGTCTTCTTTGTGAATCTTTTCAAAGATTACCTGTCAAAAGGTTTCCTCCCAGTCATGAGCTCTAGCATGATCACTCCAAAACTGTAAACATCGCTCTTAAGAGTATACTGGCCAGCCATGGACAACTCTGGTGGATCATATCCCATTTTTATTTCAGATGCCTGTAAGAATCAATGAAGCCATAACGGGATTGCATTTAGAAATTCATAATGCCAAAAAATAAAATAAAAAATACCATAGGCATTGAAGTTCAGAGCAAGTTGGAACCTTAGCTATGCATTCATTGAACCAAATTTATGCCAAGGTCAATCATTCATACAGTTATCTATCATACTCAATAAATTGTACGCAGACATCTACAAATTCAGTCCATAAAATAATCATAAGCCTCTGTAATAGAATTCCAAAATAATTTTGCTTGTTGAAAAAGCAAAAAGAAACAAGTTGAAAGGAAACACATTTTGCTTCTAGTTGTGCGCTTAAATGTTACTTTGGGTAATTCTTTTTTCTTCAATTAGGTTTCCCTTAATTTTGTTGAAGCTTCACACTGCACAAAGGTATCCTCTTAATATTTAATCATTTATCAAGGTTGTTCTCAAGTGGACGCCAATGCAACCACTTATCTCTTATTTCACATCTCCAATTGAAATTTTCTCTCAAGCAACCATTAATTAATAGTTTCAAATTAAAGTGAGACAAATAAAGTTGAATCCAAATCCTTAACCCCATAGGATGTGATTGGATTGGATAAAGTCATCTGATAGCGATGTGACAGATAGCAGTCGTGTGAGCATGAACCCTATAACCCTTTATGTGGAATTATTTAGATTTTGCATCTATAATGACTAGGTCCTCTCCTCCCTTTTATTACATTGTGTGCTCAGCCCATTTAATGCCATCAAAGAAGAGAGGAACCGAGGAAAACTAAGTCACAGTGAAAAAAGGTATGTTTTTGGTTTTCAGTTTAGGATTCTAGATGATCTTGGGCAATGAAATTTTCGCCTGAATCTTCATATCAATATTCTCATAAATGCTCTAGTACTTACAATCTTCAAAAACACCCATATACGAGTAGTAAGTTTTTGAACAACATTGGTTAGATTCCAGAGTTACTAGAAAAAATATATCTGGATATAGTCGTAAAGTAATCAGAATTAGCAATAATTTGAACTTTGAGACGTTTCAAGTTGTTTGGTATTTGATAGTTCATTTTTGACTTAGTAATCAATTAGTAGTGATTGTTATATTTCCTAGTTTGCTGTGCCATTCGTAGTTTTTGAGCCTAGTGTCATTCCTAGTTCTTGAGCCTATAAAAGTGTTTAGTCTCTCGTGTAATAATTAACTTTTGATTAATAGGATTCTACTTTGCTTCCAAAATAAAATACAGCCTACAAAAGACGAAGCCAATTTGCATTCTAGTCCTGCAATTTCCAGATTAGCATATAGCATTTTACATTTTAGTGAGAATTTGTAGAATAGGCACTGACATTAACATTTTAGACCTATAAATTGTGAATTTACAAATTTAGATGTTTATAGATTAGCTCTTGTTTAAAAACAAATCCAAAGAAATTTAATTTGAGGAGCAGTCATCAAAGGCTACATGGTGCAAATTTTGTAGTGGAGAGGCTAACATTAACTCAATACTTTTGTTCCTTTATTAAAAATATCGTTCTTTAATTAAGTTGGTTTAGTTAAGTTTTCTCATGTACAATCTAATCCAGATTATTCAATAAATTTATATACCACCTTACACGCTTAATTTTCTATTAGTTCCTTTTATTTACAAGGTTACTTTTATAATGTTTATTACTTGTTAAGCCTCCACGTGATGAAAAACTCCATTATTAGGGAAAAAAAAAAAATCCATGATGAATTTAGGACCCTATTTAGAGTGGATTGCCTAGAATGATTTAAAGACTATACTACAAGTATAATTAACAAATTGAACGAATAGGATCCTCAGAGTTAGCAGGGAATACACCTCATCAAGACCCACGACCTTCACTTAGACAACACATGCACCGTGATCATTATTTCACTTTGGATGAAGATCACTTCTTTGAAACTCATTCCTAGCCCAAGCCTAGATGTCGGTCTGACACCACCCAGTTAGTCAAACTCAAAGCCCCTAGTTTCAGTGGTTATCTAAATCCAAATGCATTCCCCCTATTGGGTCACTGAAATAGAAGACTATTTTACTGACATAACATGAGCCAAACTGAACGGCTATGATTTGTAAAAATCAAACTCATCATTAGCAAAGTCTTGGCAAAATGTTCACGATAACTATGTCACAATAGGAGCTAAAACCATCACAAATGGGGTAGAGATGAAGCAAAGTTGATTGAGTACATTTCGACAAACTTTAGAAACACTCGATCCCAAGCATAATAGAATCCAAAAGTAAGTTCGAGAACTTGCGTGTATTATAATTCTAGACTAGTCTCTTGGGAACTTGATCCCCTTTACCACTTAGGCTTGAGATCCAATGACAATTCAAGAGTTTTCCTTCACCTCAATCGAAGAGGCTTGCCATAAGGTTGTAGAGATTGAGCAATTCTTGAGATCGTTAACCTTTTGACCATTAGACTCCTCAATCGGCAACACACCTAGTAGAGCATTCCATAATCTGGAAAACCAACTAGCTCGACTTGCCCATGAGCTATTATCCAACAAGCAAAAGTTGATACACAAACCCTTAGGAGATTCAAGGACCATAACTCTAGCATACAGTGCTACCATTGTTGTGACAAGAGATATGTAAGATCCAAATGACCCATAGTCCATAGAGTATTGGCCTTAAAACCCGAACACAACTCTAAGAATGAACATTAAATGAACACAACTCTAAGAAATAGCATACTACCCATTTATGGGGTAGTGATGAAAAGATGAAACCATTAAATGAACACCAAGAGACCAAGGGAGATAAAAGAGAAGTTTTGAAATTGTACGGTTTCCCGTTGTGCGTTGCATTCTACCCACACATATAATTGACGATGCATGGAAATGCATTAGCATCTTCCTTTATGCCAAGTGGAGAAACAAGTATGGCAATATTGTCATTGACAGTGGGAGTTGCATGAATGTAATATTCACAAGCCCTTTTGTAAAATCCAAGTCACCTAAAAGGTGATATACCAAATTATCCTTCCTATTACATAGTAATGTTTGGTCTCTATTAAGATGATCCATATACCAATAAAATATGATGTGATGTTCTACCCATAAGCATTGCCCATATCATCCTTGGTTGGTCTTGGCTTTAAAATATTTCTATTAGTGGATAAACTTAATCAGAAAAAAATATTTATTTTTCAGTCACAATAAGCGAAATATTAAGTTATAATTGGCCAACCCAAATGACACCAAATCTAAATCTAAGGTCGCAACAAAGACAAACTAACCTTTGAAGCAACTTCTTCACTTTCTCACATAATCCAAATTTGAGATAAAAGGTAAGGACTTCAGCGTGATGATAGTCTTAGTGACTCAAATTTCACAGTTCCTCTAATATCTTACCAAATAATCACCTCCCTAAGTTGAAAAGATCCTAGATTAGTTCGAGGATATTTGTAGAGTTACCTAATGTACTACCACCTATGTGCATGATGCAACACACTATAAACTTGGTTCTAAGATCATAATTACCAAATCTGTTGCATTACTAAATGAACCCCTTGGATCCCCTTAGGACTGGTTGAATTAAATAAGCAAATAAGCAAGCCAAAGGACTCTTATAAAAAAGTTTCATTAGGGAGAGTACAAGTGCGTGAGTTGTCCCGACCTTATTGATGCCTAAAAATGATATTTTTTAGAGAATGTATGTTGATAGTCACACTATTAACTAAATCCTTGTTGAGGATAGGTTTCCATACCAAGACTTATGACATGTTTCAGTTGAGCAGGAGTTTGATGATTCTCTAAGATTAACCTGCATAGTGGATATCACCAAATTAGGATCAAAATTGATAACTAGTAGAAAACAACATTTAAGACATAGGATGTGGTGGGAATACAATCAAAGTCCCACTTGAATCTAATTGGATTTTATTGGATTATCGGGTTGATCTAATTGGATCTTAAACTTATTGGATTAATGATTAATTTAATATTTATTTGGATTTTTTTAAATAAATCCAAACTAAATAAAACCCACTTTATTAGATAATATCTTAGTAGATAAGATTTGACCACGCTATTAGATAAGACTTGGCCACGTTTTTTTTTTTTTTGAATCTTATTTGATAAAACTTGGCCACATTTTATAAAGTCTTATTAGATAAGACTTGCTGGTTATAAACATATCTTATCCGATAAGATAATCCTAAAAGTTAGGGTTTTATGTAAATGTATATATATGCATGGTAGCTAGCACTACGTGCAACTATATATCGTGATTCTCTAATTGTGCTCATGAGACGTGCGACATCTGTGCTCGTGTGGATGCCGCTAGAGGCGCGAACATACTGATCGTGCTCCAAAAATGCAAAAGGATTTTACACATTAAGAGGTAACATTATTTCCAAACCAACAATGTAACTTGAATTCGCACGAATCTCTGGTGGGTTTCTTTTCAGTTGTATTTAATTTTAATGTTTTATTTTGCATCGAACCCCAACAGTGGTATCAAAACCACTTGCGAATTCAATTACATCATTTTACTGTATATTTTATATATGATATAAATGAATATCTTTATTATGATTATACAAATGATTTATGAGTGTTTTGATTTTACGTGTGGTTTTGATGGATGTTTTGATTAATTTGGTATGGAACAATAGTGATTGTAGAGATTGAGCTATCAAATGCAGAGTAGAAAGAGTTTGAATTTTAAATTGTTTCAAGTTGTTTCGAAATTTATCTTCGACTAAATCATGTTAATAAAATTTTCATTTTTACTTCACTGTGAGGGTGTATCAGTCTTCTAGTACCTTAGAAATACTACCACTGGAAAATAAATTTAAAAGATGTATAATGTATAAAAAGAAGATTATTAAATTCATGACACATTACCTGAAAATCTGCATTGGGGATGAGGCTTTCAAGTCCACAATCTGAAAGGTGAGGATTAAGGTCCACGTCCAATAGAATATTGGATGATTTCAAATTCTTATGGATGACAGATGGCGAGCAAACCTCATGCAGATACCTGTAGTAAGAATGCCTAGATGATCATGTGAACATCAAGGGGAGAAACCATCACAAATTTGTGATGATAGAGATGATCCGTGCATCTTCAATTTAAAGAAATGTACTGTTATTGAAGCAAACAATTTCAATTTTTGAATAGAGTCGAAAATATCAAAGAAATTGTTTTGTGATAATATTTTTAAATTATAATCCCCTAAAAACAAAAGATAGAAGAATACTTCTAAGAAATTTGATTGAAGATGTGAAAGGATTAAAAATTCACTTGTAAACTAATCAGCAGATGTCAATTTCATGCCTCAACTTCTGATCTAGTTTAAGATTCAAAAAAAGAATGTTAGGTCCTATTGATTAGATGGTCACTTACTCTAGTGCTCGTGCAGTGCCAAGTGCAATCTTGACACGAGCATTCCAAGTCAATGGTTCGTCTGACAGTGGAAGGAAATCAGATAAACAACCGTTCTTGTGAAAGTCGTACACCAACAATTGCTGGCCATGCTCAAAACAGTAGCCTACCAGCTCACTCAGGTTTGGATGATGCAAGTGTGAGATATTTACAACAAGCTCAAGAAAGTTATCCAATGACCTGATTGGTAGGGATTTTGGATTCAATTTCTTCACTGCCAATACCTGCACAAGGTCATCAAAGTTTATATCTAGTTTTATTTGCATAACAAAGCTTGTTACATGCATGTATAGTCATAAAATGTGGGCAGGAAAACTAAACACAATAGTTATCACTTAATAGCACAAGATACCTAAATATTGTATTTCCAGAAAGTTACCAAGAAGATAAAATAGCACTATTGACGGGCTTGTCAATGAAGAGGTTTGGAAAAATCTAAAAAGATGACTAAGATTCACATTTTAAATTTGGAATAACTTTCTCTAATGGTGCATTTCTAATTTTTGAAACCTTATTTAAAGACGTTGATTATTTTATAAAGTAACTATTTTTTATACACTGGAAAGACATCATCATAACTTAGAAGAGACATCTTAACATGATCAAAGTGTTGATATTCACATATTCACTGTGTCATCTTCAAACAAATCAAGGAATTTCTCATTGAATATACACAATTATATATATGATGTTGACTATAGCAGATATATGATGCCAATTTCATGGACGCATTCTCTTGTGGCTAAAATTTCTTAATTCCCATTTTTCTTACATTGGCAACTATATATCTCAGTTCACTAATTAGAATTAGACAGAAGCTCCCACAGGCTGACACAATTGGTTCATGAAAGGGTATTCCTATCAATAGGCTTAGGGTCGTTCGGAATGTCCCACTGGTTGTCTCAACCCTTTCTTGCATGCGTTGTTGTTGCTAAGCAAAGCCCATGATTTACCACCCTTCTAGACAGTGGGGGCCACTCTAGAAGCCGAGGTGACGGTTTCACCTTTTGCTACCAACTAAATTAGATTGAACGTTTTTCTTCATTATTTAGATAAAGAGTCATTCATAAAACAACCTCTTCAAAAGTCACTATATGAGTTCAAGAAGTTCCTGGGCATGATTTTTTAAATTTACCATTGCTCATCTCCAATTTCAAGTGATCTGATGTGCTTCAAATCCTTCGGTGTGTTATCAACTTTTTCAGTCTAGAGCACACATTCTTCTTATTAGTTATGTCGATGAGATTATTATTATTATCAGAAATGATGTTATAAGAATCAAAAAATTTAAAAGCATATCTCATTAACAATTTCAAACCATGGACATAGCATTAAGGAACATTTATATTTCACAAAAAACAGTATGAACTTAATAAGCTTGAAAAAGTAGGTAACAATAGAAATTAGACCAATTAACATTCAAATGTAGATAGATGCCAAGACAATTCAAAAGCTATTATTGCAAGTACAAGAGATTTGTTAGCAATGACCTATCATATATTAATAAATTTGTCATCTCATTTGCTGTAAGGGTAATTAATTAATTCCTTGGGATTTCATGTCAATCATGGAAAGCAGCTTTAAGAGCTCTTTGATGTCCCATTGGAAAATATCTTATATGCCTTGATCATGGCCATCTACAAATTAAGGGGGGTATAAATGTGTAAGGATCTAGATCACTAAACACGCAAAAAGCATAGGGAAAAACAAAATCTAGTCCTTTCCAGAAGATCCATGCGAAGGAAACCGTATATAAGTTGGAATGAGAGTTCTACCTTTGTTTCGTGCCCTTCGCAATCCCGACAGCAACTCTT
>JBBPFQ010724730.1:0-14282 GCA_037974815.1 Kaempferia elegans
ATTATTTTTTATTTCTCATTTGACTAATTTTTACTATGCTGGAGGCTTATACATGACAGGGTGTTGACAACCCTTAGATAGGATCTGTTAGTGGGGGAGGGGTGAATAGCGCACTGGCAAGTTAAAACTTTTCTTTCTCTTGCTGTGTTTTTAGTAAGGACAAACACACATTAGTAAACATATAAATAAACATTAAACACATACCACGGGAAACGATTCACAGCCATTCACAGCCGTTCACAGCCCTCTAGTTTGCTACGTCCACAGTATTATGCACACAAAATCTATCTTTCTCTCCTCTTCGATAAAGTGTTGAAAGCGGAGAAACCTCTAACAATAGCAATTGTTACAGCAAGTAATAGAAGGCAAACAAGTAAAAACACTTAGAGCTTAGGTACGAGGAGAATGAGATTTCTTTTTTTGTGCATTTTGTTGTTTCCGCTTTGAGCTATCTGGTCCCATTTATAAACCTACACAAAATGCATTGCTGTCACGAGCTTGTTGACATGCTAAAGTTTTGATTGATCAGAAGCTCTACCGGTTGACCACATGGGGCTGACTTGTTCTGTCGGCTTCATCCATGAAAGAGTCTCGCTTATCTGGTCATGTTGACATGACACGATCTGATCGACTGGATGCCCTTTCCAGTCAACCAATCATCTGGTCAATCTAGATCTTTGATCATTTGTCCCCATCTAAATCTTCTGTTCTAATGAATGCCCTTTCGATCGATCGATATCTGCATCTGGTCTAGATCATGCTGCTGACTGAATCAACTCCAATTATGGTCACCAAAAATAGATTAGGTCAATTGAAGTTCTAGTCAATCAGATAATCCTTTGGGTTGCCCGGAACTTTGACTCTAGTCTATTCAGATTGGTTTGCCTAAGTAGAGTTCTACTTGTCGCCCAAATATAGGTTCACTCAACTCATCTCACAACAATATACCTGTGCATTCTTCCATTCGACTTTCCGCCCCTCAGATGCATTAAGCCTTCCAGCTCACTTCCTGTACTTCTTTCTCGCTTTACTAGTATACTCTTATGTTAAGTATCTCTTCTCTTGGATGCACCAAGCTCATTTGCTCCTTTTCCGTGTCATTCTTCTCGCTTACTTGTGTCTTCTGCTCTAGTTGTACTTGCCTTTGATATTTCTTGTCCTTCGGTCTCTCAAGTGACCCATGCCACCCTTTTCCGAGCTTCCATGAACCCTGAGTCATTGTGTAGCCTTGTGTGTGCACGCTTAGACACATACATTAGATAAAACACAAGGTCAAATTTAAATCTTTTACCTAACATCAAACTCGTGGTCAAACCACTCGAGCGCTAACAATAAATGGTGTAGCTATTTGGAAATTTGATTATTTTTTCCTCAACATACTAACAAACTTTAGGAGCTTTATCTTCTTGGTGTTTATTTTGTACCTTGTATGAGGGGTAATCATGAACTTAATGTAGCATATTGTATGTTCCCATCCATGCCTAGATAAACCTTTCTTTTTTAGGTTTATATATGATATCATTCTTTATCCACGTGATTATTGTGCTATCAATGATGATCTTACCCTCATAATGTATTCATTCAGATTTCTTATGAAATTGCAATGCTCTGGCACATCTGAAACACGACATGTATCTTGTATGAAAGTGAGTGTGCTTGGGAATTATCATTAACTTTCTTACACAAAGATGGAGCATCATGACAGTCTTACGAGGACACTAGAGATTTCATGTCAATTGTTAAATGCTACAACAATTTCACAAGCGATGAAGCTACCTACCTTATTTAGTTGGCTAGTTGCTTGCAAGTTGAGCCCTGGCTATTTGTTGTGAAGAATTTTAATTATTGCATTTGAATCTCATCTACAAGGTGGCACATAGGATGTTTCAAATATTCTTTTGAATAATGTTACCAAAATGTGACTCATAGTTCCTGGACGACAAGAGCTCTTCCTCTCCTCAATTTTAATAGAGAAATTGTGTAAAGATCTTATTGGTGGAATTTGTCGCCTTACACAATTAGGAGTCAATTTCCTTCTTATGCACCATGAAAATTGAGAAACATAAATAATGAAAAAACCCTTAATTTATTAAGCTCTCATTCTTCAATGTAAACCTCACAAGAATTTGAACCTTAATCTAGATCTGACAAATCTAGATACTACGACTTAGTGTGATTTAATTTAAGATTTCTACCCATTAGTTATATTGGTGTGATTTTGATATAATACTCAAGCACATAGTGTTGATTTGATATAGATTCAAGATTAAACACCTTAAAAAAAAAGTGATCAAGATCCCAAACTTCCCAATCACATTTGCTTGACATTGATAAAAGAAAATATCATACGTGACCATTGTTTGAAATGTTGATCTAATAGTCAAATACATTATTTGGGTTGGATTTCATTGTTCAAGCAATATGTTTGAATGACATATTTGATGATTGGAGATGGTGTGCCAAGCAGGTCAAGATTGATTGTGGATATTTGACATTGGAAGAACTCTAAATGAGTCATGATTGATAAGAAGTCAAATGGGTCACGATTGGTTAGAAATTTAGTAGATAAGTCTTGATGAGTTAAGGGTGACTTGAGGTTGGGTGAGTGGAAGTTTTGATAGGTCAAAGTCGGTTGGATGCCGGGGAGTTTCTAGGAAAAAGAAGTCCTAGTGGGTTGAGGTCAACTGAATACTAGGCAAGGATGAAGTGAACTTGTCCTAGATAGACGAGGGAGTTCCAGAGATATGAGGTTTCTTGGCAGGAAATGTATTTGGCCTTTGTGCAGCTGGAATTGAAGTGTCAATTGATGGGTGAAGTGGAACAATCAATTGATAAACTCGAAGTTATGAAGTTTTGATTTGGTCAGATTCAAGGTTACAATAGTGAACTACTGGTGCGGTTGACTAAAGGAATCTACTGAAGAACCCAACACCACAAAATGCTTTAGGATTTGTGGTCTAGAGAAGTCGACTGATCTGGATAGCAATTGAGTGGAGGAGTCAACTGGCGAGTTGACTGAGGGTAAAGCAGAAGCAAACAACAAGAATTGTCTCCGTTGAAGTCACTAGTCAAATAGAAGCGAACAATAGGAATGTTTTTTGTTAATCAACTGAAATTGATGAAGTAGTTGATTAATATCAAAACAGGAAACAAATAATGAGTTTTTGTGAAGATAGGTCAAGCTACAATATTCATACTTGACTGGATCTCACGCTCTAATCGACTGATGGGTAGCAATTAGTCTGATCAATGGCTTCTAGGATGAACAGAAGCCTTAGAAAAACTGGTTTCTGGAGGTGTTCTACACAACAATTATGATTTATTGTAGGGAGAATGCTGTTGCATTCCAGGGCTACTGTAAGCAATCCAAAGCAAGAAAAATTTAGATTTCATTTATGAAAAGGTTATTTCCTTGTATCATTTTATTATTGCTTGTACGTGTATCTTTCTTTGCATTATTATAAAAATAGGATATTGTAAGAGGTTTCTCTGTATCTTCTGTAAGGTATTTGAAGAGGAGAAACGATATCAGTGATTCTGGGAATGATCCATCAACATATAATAAGTCGTAGAGTAGGAATTGGGGTTTCGAACCACATAAATTGGTTTGATGCTTGTTTGATTGTGTTCATGTTTTGATTTGTATTTTTGTGCACTAACATCTTGTGGACAAGCACGATCTAAGAACGAAATGATAAACATCTATTCATCCCCTCTACCTACAGCATATGATCAAAGAGTAATAACGTTAGTGTTCAAGTGTGCTTGTGTGTTCAAGTATGCTCATTTGTGGTCAGTTGACTGTGCCAAAATATATATACAATGAAAATAATAATAGGTAAATAACAACACTAATAAAAAAGAATACAATGCGGTCCAAAAACATTACTATTCTATGACCTATGATGAGTTTGATGTATTACCTCCGAGAGTTAACTAATATTACTCATTTACTAGAGGTAATAGGGCAATCCTCTGCAACTCTCAATGACCCTTACTCTTCTAAAGGACGTAAATGAAAGACCAGGGAAAAATAAATTACCAAGAGCTTGAGTTGACTCATTCAACTTTGTTGTCTAAGATCTACACTAGATCATTTTGAGCATAGGGGGGAAAAATATATTATGGTGATGCCCAAAATACTTCAAGATCTTATAAAACAAAGGCATTCCAATTATCTTCAATTAATTAATTATGGGTGTAATTTATCAAGACCCACTTGGAGACAATGTACTAATAGAAAGCCAAGAGTCATAATCACTAGGATAAACAAGAAATTATAACAAAAATATAATAATAACCAAAACCTTTATCCCCTACGTGGAGTCATGAACCCATGTTGAATTGTGTAAAATCAAAAACCCAAAAAAGCTCAATCTTTTCAATTTGACTGCAAGCTAATCTACAAATCATATTGCACTTTGATAAAATGCAGGTTTCAGTCAGAATTCACGGGTAGGGTAGAATTCCAAAAATAGAGAAAGAAAAGTTTTCTTGAGCTTGACGCAACGTAGTATATTAGCCAATAGTACACTTAGTAGCCATTAATCCCTTAGTTATAATTGACGCCCAATTTCAAACAAAGAATCAGATCTACAACACCCTAAGAGGAAAGGAGAGGATAGAGATCTGGAATCCCACCTTCTGGTTTGAGGATTACTGTTTCCATCAGTAGTCTTGCCGAGAGAGAAAGGAAGATCTTTGATCGTAGAGGATAAAGGGCTTGACTCTGTCTGACGGTGGAATTTGGAGCACAATTGCGAGCTGCTCTCCAATTTTTTGGCATCTGACACAAATATAGTTAGCTGTTTTGCAGGATGAAAAGGTTATGGACGAAGCTGTGAGGGCTCAATCGATTTTATGTCTTGCGAAGAGGATGGGGCGTGATGTTCACTTGATTGAACGACCATGAGATATTGAGTGGAGACAATCAGGTTTTAATTTCTAGAGTCGATAATGATTTTGATTGGATCAAGTTAGGGTGTTTTTTAAAATATATTGAAATAACATATTATAATCTCTTTGTTAGTAAGATCTTAGACAGATTTTTTATGATATTTTAAGTTACTTGGTGAAACCTAAAATGAACATTATATTGGATTAGAGCAAAAGGTGATACCTACAATTGTCAACCCTATGATAAGATTTTGACAGATAAATCACATAGTAGATTTTTCTCCAGTATAGCGGCCCTTTACATGAGAGAGATCAGACACCCAACAAGATATTTGCATCCACTAGGAATTGACCTCAAGATCTATTGGAACAAACACTTTTATAGAATTGTGTCCATCCGGGAGGGCCTAAAATGAATATGGTAGAGGTTACATTTAGTGGTAGTTAACGGACTACTACGGACTAGTGAAACATTAATCGGATTCTTTTAGAATGTATGTTTGTTTATGTTAAAGGCATTTTTTTTGTCTTTCTAAACCAAGGCTTTAGAGTTCATGTTCATGCCCTTTTGGATTCAGAATAAAAAAACTTATATTCTTTTCAAGTAAACACTGAGGTCATCAAGTTTGAATGTTTTCTATGTCGATATATGGCAGGTGCTGAGTCAGAGCAAGTTAAATGGGGAAGCTGAAAAGTACCCTTTTGTTTATGTTGAGGTACTGCATTACACATGGGTTACGTTGTTAGTCCATTAATATGTCAACTGTTTATCCTCCTTTTCACTCTTGTACAGTTGAGAAATTTTTTAGCACAATTAATCTAAGTTTTCTTCTATCCTCTTGGAAGTGCTGGTAGATTATAGGTTCATTTGCAAAGCTTTTCTTGACAGCTCAAAATAATTCATGTGCAAAAGTCATTTAGTCTATGACACAACTTCAGTTATCATGAACTTGAAATTTTTTATCATCTTTTGGGATGCAAAACTAATATGAGAATATCTTTGAAAAGGATAGACTTTTGCTGCTGTTTTATTCGGCTATTTACCTTGTTCAAAGTGTTTTTTGAACCCTTGTTTCTCTGCTAGTCTAATGTTGATTCATAGATCCATATGCATAGTTATGCATGCGTGTTTACCAGTTACTAACATGTCCTCTGGCATCTATACTATGCACATTTTTCTTCTTTTGGACTGTTCTATTTACACATTGTTGGAAGGAAAGACATCACAAAATAAGGTTAATTGAGAAAAACAGTGCCTAGATGCATCTAATCAACCAGCGTTCTTTTGTCTGACTATTTTGATAGTCAACACATTTTTCTTCTAATAACTTAATTCTATTTGCTTGCAGTTAAAGAAACATTTATTTTTCTAAAATGGTTAATATTTTCCTAACTGAATGACATGATAGTTTACTTTGAAGATCCTTTTCCCCTTTCATCATTGTGAATTGCATCCACGATATCTGGATTACGATGTTGTGGAATCTTAACTTTGTTCACACTGTCATTCATATTGCATCTGAACGGTAGAATATACCAGAACTGAAAAAGCTTTTGGTTATTCTGCAGGGCTACGGACACTACTTGCTCCATGAGAACTTATCTGGTGAACCACTTGAAGAAATGATGGGGCAACTGATTGAATCGAACAAGCAGGCATCACTAGACCTTCTCGGAAGCAAGGGTCTAGTTGTCTTGCCCACTGGTCTGGCAAACTCCCTTCCTCCGATGGATTAGAAGCCAGGGAACACAACATGAGTTACAATGACACTCTTGGGTATACAAAATTTTGATGGCTCAGAAGTTTGTAGTAGTTAAACTACCATGGAAGCGTAACTTCCAAATTGTGGGGGAGATTATATGAATGCGTGGAGTGTTTGATAATTAGAGGTGTTAAATTTAGAGGTTTAACCGATGTTTTATGCCTGTGACCATGAAATGTTGGAACATCTCTTCTAGTATTTGACGATTTACGTTTTTCATTAGGTCCTGCTTCCTAAAGCAAGTGGGAAGATGGCTAAATGAATAGGTAGATGCGAAGAATCGAATGCAAAAAAAAAAAAAAAAAAAATTGTAAATGAAAATGAAAGATGCCTTTTTTTCAACTATGGCATTAAAAAAAAAAGTATTAAGACAATGTTTCATCCATAAACAACTCTTTTTAAAAGTTATGCTTCAATTTAGGTAGAAAATATTAGAAGGATAAAGTTTTATGTTTCATAAAGTAAATATAAAATATATGAAATTTAAATTTAATAATATTAGATGTAGTAACACAATTATTAAGGTAGGAGAAGATAAATTATCTTTAATTGAGAGTTTGCATTTATTTTTATTTTTGTAGAAGGATGAAAGTATTAATAAAGATGGTTTATATATATATATATATATATAATGGTTGAAATGTATGAGAATTGTATATTCTTTGTGATTATAAGGCGGAAATTTTACAAAATAATAATTAGATCTATTATATTATATGGAGCTGAATGTTATACTTTGAAATGAACACATGTAACAGATGAGGTTGTCAAAGTGGATATGCAAACATACAAGAATGTATAAGATAAGAAAACGAGAACATCTAAAAAACATTTAACTTATATTTATTGAGGGAAAACTTTGAGTGATGCATGTAACATAGTATGAGTACGTAGTTAGGTGTTCAATAAATGCCCTAATTAAGTGATATGAGACTGACAAATATATATAGTAATAGAGAAAGAAAGACCTCCTTGATTAGGAACTATATATATATATATATATATACACGGAAATATTAGAGGATCCAAATGACATATAAAAATCAATATAATTGATTTCAATGGAATAAAGGCTCGATGGTTATTATTTGCAAACATCTACTTGAATTCCTAGAGTTGACATACCTGAAAGTCATGAACTAGGATAAATATAACCATATTATTACCACTGATTTTCTTTACTTGCCTCAATTTGCATGGTACTGATCTATATATACACAACTCTGATAACATCTAAAATTCTTTAGAAAGAGATCATTGCACTCAATTTGTTGGAGGATTTCAGATGGATTGGGCATGTTTTTTGACAGGTTAATCTTCAATATGATGTTAGTTTTTTTGTACTCAAGATCTACTCTAGTGAAAAAAGGAATACAATAACTGTTTTTTAAAATAATTTAGGGGTTCAAACTTCGCCTAATTAATCCTAAAGGTAGATGGATTTTCACTTAGTTGGCCTCTTTTCACGTGGCATCCACCTAGGCCAGCTTCCAAGCGACACACTTAGTCCACCTCATGATTTTGTTTAAGTAATTTGATTAATCTTCTACCTCAAAGGATTGAGCTGTAAACAAAACTGATCAATTTGTATATATTGCATCCTTAATACTCTTTCATCTGAGGATTAATATACTTAATTGATGGACCAAATCTAACATATGAACTACAGCTAATACGATCTGCGAATGTCGAATGAAAGATTCAAAATTGAGATCTCCTGATCTCTCTTTCCCTTTTGACACAATAAGGTTCAGACCCAGCTTCTTGAGCTTTGATACATGTTAAGTTGATCCAATAACAATTCAGTTTAAAGTTTTTAGCTGTTAGGAAAGGGATGATCATGAATCTACATTAAAAAAAAAAAAGGAAAGTCCAAAGTTCCCGTCAGTGAAGGATCCTGAGGAAGAGTCGGACCACATTCGATTTATTGTATATAATCTTACATTGTATTTTGCAAGTAGTTTCTACAACTTGAACCCATGACCTCAATGTCATATGAGGACAATTTTACCATTATGCCAAAACTCCCCTTCAAATGGATGAATCTTGTCGATAAACCTTTTTGTTTACAAGAGTTCAAAATCATAAAAAAAAACTTATAAATTAGACTTCTTTCATATTTTATCCATATGACAAAAACACTGAAGAGACTATTGAGGCAGTAGCTAACAAGAACATGTGGCAAAAAGGCGATTCACTCGCCCCAGCGCCCCCGCCAACCCGACCCCAGGCCAACACGGAGGAGGTAGTAGCTAACAAGAACATATAGTATGGAAGCGAGGTCTATGTCATTAAGGTAAGTTCAACCAAAATGATATAAAATCTGAACCTGAAATGGGTAGTCTTAGTTCAAAGATAACATCTTTCCAAATAATCTTCGTGTATGTGGAGCAATTTTCAAATACAAATCAGAATCTGTATGGTCTAGGTCTTACTTGCTTAGAGGGCGATTCAACATCTGCGATTTTAACAGCAATGAACCTGCCATCAAGAAACTGGAGGAGAAAGGATCACAATTTGTTTTAAAAATTAGTATTTCAGAGAGAGCATAGTCAAGTTCTAAAAAAGATAACTACTTTCCCATCCATCTCGTTCACAGCCATTAGGGCTTCTTGTTCGTGAGCAAACCAAATATATGCAAGTCCCAGAGACTGTTTTGAGGTTTTGCTTGTTATTATCTTTACTGCAAAAGCAATGGAATGGTTAGATGGCTTTCCAAATTAGTACCTCTCAAACTTCAAACAAAAGTTGATGCCGGTTTACCTTTGCTAATCTCACCAAAGGATGAAAATGTCTTTGCCAAAAACCCCTCCGATGTGGAACGAGATAGTCCTGCATTATCATAGTGAAAATGTTGTTAAAATGACAAAATAATGGGCAAGTTGTCAAAGTAAGCAGTCATTTGAGTGAGAGGAAGAACTGGAAAAGATTGAGGAAGAAACCTACAAGGGAACCATATTATGGTAGAATATCAACATAGTACTTTCATGCCCCAGTTAGGCGATATGCCACAAATACGACATTAGTCAAGGAAGAGGAAGACCAAAGAACATTCAGTTAACAATAATAAAATAGAATAAATCATTTAAATATAGATGAAAATATAATAGGAGATCAAACCCAATAGTGCAGGGGGATCCATATAGCCGACCTCACTTAGTGGGATAAATGCTCGGTTGTTGTTGTAGCAACTACTGATAATTTTGTATAAAATACATGCAAATACTATCAACTCTGTAAGCCCCCGAGTATAGTAGCAAATTTTCATTTAAGCTTATAGAGTTGTGTTATTAACGAACAAGTTATCATGTGACTGTGAGATAAAATTGGAATGTCAAAATATGCTTGTCTTAAGGTTTGACATCTCTATTACAACTTAAGGTCCAATTCATAATCCAAAATTATCCCATATTGATAGAATGTGAGATTAATGGTGGCTACATCACACATGTAGACCATTCCAACATTTAACAATGCCTGAATTTAGGTTAATTCTACCACCAATTGTCACAAACCGCTTGAATAAAAGAACGCATTTAAATGATCAAGTTCAACTGTAACCTAAAAATGTTCAAGCTTAAAATAATAGCAGTTCACTCATCTATGCTTAACATCAAAAGGGCATCCCATTTTAAAGGAATCACCATTCTTTTTTATTTTATCATCAAAAGGGCATCCCTGATGTCCCTATTTATGTAAACTACCTAAAATATCTCTTTCAACCTTCTTAGCCCGGTGTATTCTCATCCACTTGCTCAAATAAAACTGTATCAATCGTCCGATTTAAGACCTGGCTATCAAAGAAAAGATGCCCTAATATCATTGCAACCCATTGATTTCCACCAAAGCAGCAAGCATCGCTTCATCTCTGTCGCCACTAGACTTCTCTCCTTTTTTCTCTCATCTACACTGTCGTTCTTCTTCAGGTGGTATTTCTATTTTTGTTTCTTCTCCATTTTCATGTATATATTTGAAGATCTTGTTCATTAAGAAACTCTTTTCTATTCTATAAATCTTGATAAAAATCTCAAAATAAATATATCTCAGATCCAAATGGTCATGTAAATTCATACATGGAAGTGCTTATTTTTGAATTTAGAGAAGTTTAGGGTAGAAGTTCTGAACAACACATGACCCTAAATTGCTCTAAATTGAAAAAAGAAAGTCATATATCGACTCCAAAAGGTCTAGTGAACTCATAAGTGTGATGAATTTATAGTAGTTTAGGATCATCTAACAATTTTAAGCATAGCTACTACATGAACCTAAAATGTCAATGGAAAAGGATGCATATATTGACTCCAAAGTGTTCAAGAAACACATACGAACCCTTGTTTGTAAATTTAGAGCTGTTTAGGACTATGTAATAGTTTTGAATAAATCTTCTACACGCAGCTAAATGCTCTAAATTGAAAAAAAAAAAAAGTCAGATAACTACTTCAGATGGTCCAAGGAAACATAAGAGTGTGTTTCTCAATAATCTTTTTTTCCCCCTTCAAGATTGTTACATGACCTTCAACTGCTCTAAAATGAAAAATAAAGGCAGATATTGACTCCTACATATGAGTATTTGTTTCTAATTATAATAGCTTCGAGCTAGATAGCAATATTATTAAACATTTCCACAAGGTCCTAACCTACTTTAAAATGAAATATATTGACTTCAAAGGGTCCAATTAATGCACAGGAGTGTTTGTTTGTGAATATAGACTAGTTTAGGTCAATGTAGCAGTTTTTTGAACAAAAATGCTATACATGGCCTTAAGCTACTTTAAATTATAAAAAGAAGTCCTTTATCAACTCTAGAGGCTCTAGTGAACTGATAGGAGTTTAGGGTCGTTTAAAAGTTTTAAGGCAACTACATTTCCTAATCTGTGCAAGTTTCAAGTATATGATCCTTTTATTATTACATATATTATAAAAATTTAATAACAAATTTTTATTTCTGCAGTGCAAGATGACTTTAAGTTTTTCACAGACGACATATTCCCATGAGGGCTCTATAAGAATTGCATCATGTGATTATATAAACAAATTTCAATGAATTGTGGAATGGTTTTGTGTTTGACAGTAGGGATTGTCCTAGTCAATCTCACAAGGCTAGACATTGCACTATTGTCATGAGTCATGACTACTATTTATTTGGCTTTCACTTTTAGTGTTTCACCTGTATACTATGAAAACTCGATTGCGCCAGTACCAAAACTACCATTTACTTGAGAGAAGCCTATTCAAGTGCAATTTCTTCGTCATGTTTGATGCTAGAACTACCATTTCCTTTGGCAATTCTATCTTCTAAGAGTTAACACCTCCAAGACTTCGTTCCATTAATAGTTCACACCTACAAGACTTCAACCTTCCAATACCTCTTGAACTTTCACTTTATATCTCTAGGACTTCTGTCTACCAAAAGTTCACTTCTATGGGGCTTCCATCTGTAGGAGTTCGTTTAACCAAGGCTTTCATCTACTAAGAGTTCATTTCTCCAAAACTTCCATTGCCAAAACCAAAACATTTTAGACTTCCATCTGTAGGAGTTCATTTCACCAAGGCTTTCATCTACTAGGAGTTCATTTCTCCAAAACTTCCATTGTCAAAACCTAAACATTTTGGATTTCCATCTGTAGGAGTTCATTTCACCAATGTTTTCATCTACTAGGAGTTTATTTCTCCAAAACTTCCATTGCCAAAGCCTAAACATTTTCGACTTCCACCTGTCACAAGTTCACATCTCCGGAACTTCTATTTGTTGAGAGTTCACTCCTATGGGACTTTCATCAACTCACTTCCCCAGAACTTCCATATGTCAAAAGTTCACTTCTCCAAAATTTCTTACCAGCCAAATTGGCCAAAATTGCACTTGCAATTACAATCAAAATCCTGCATCTGTATACTTG
Source organism: Kaempferia elegans (assembly GCA_037974815.1). NCBI lineage: Eukaryota > Viridiplantae > Streptophyta > Magnoliopsida > Zingiberales > Zingiberaceae > Kaempferia > Kaempferia elegans. The sequence goes on from JBBPFQ010724730.1 coordinate 12,557, forward strand.
ACATAAATCAGAATAACAATTTTGTCTAACAAAAAAAAATCAATTTTTCTAACTTGAATATGGTTTTGTCAACCAGATCAAAATCACCCAACTCAAGTATGTAGCCACCTCTTAAGTCAAACTTCCTAGAGATTGATTACACTGACATCAACTATATAAGCCCCACCTTATTTAAGATTCATTACATGAGTTTTATCCCTTTATTGAACTCTATAGAAGACTAAATAACTAATAATATTCAAAACATCTAAATCACTTGATCATATTAATTACAAATTTCTTTAGACTTCCTTTACCTCTCAGACTCTTAACTCTAATTCATTCACTTCATCAAATTCATGAATCTCGTTTAAACATGTTTTCTCTTGTATTATTTATTGGTACCTTAAGGTAATTTATCCTAAATAGTAATGCTCTTTTACCCTTTCTAGTAATCCCACACTATTATGCCCAACACAACTTAAATGGGTCTAAGAAGAGATTAAATTTAATAACTTCATAACTTAAAAAGTTGAAAGGAACTCCTTCCCTATTAAGGAGAGAAAAGAAGTGAGGGAAGAGAAGAGATTAAAAGGGGAAAAAATAGAGAAGACAAAAAGGAAGCATTTTTCTTGCATGATGTTATTTTCCTCCATCTAGAATCCTTGGTGCATTTCCATTAGAAGAGAATATCCAAGACATTGTTTTATCTCTATCATATTAGTTTGGTTAGTTTACAAATATCAGTAACGTCGTAGAAAGTTATAATTTTTCTCTCACATAGTAAACTACTCTCTTTCGCCTCTTAGTTTTCATCCTTTCATGTAGAACGGTTTTCTAAATAATTCCTGATGTATCATAGCGTTCCCGTCTAATTGCAGAGTGAACATACATAATTATTCATCCAAATAGTTCAAGTTTTTTTTTTTTTGGCATATGAGACAATATGTCGAACACGATGAGTGCAACTTTGCGGTTGTTTTTGAATCCACAGTCGGTATGCCGACGAAACATGTGATATTCGAGACAACATCTAGAGAGAAACAGATTACAGACCTTTGATGAAAATCCTAGACGAAGGCGATGGAGCTTCTTGGGAAATCGCCAAATCAGAGGCGGAGCATCCGCAAATTAGTAGGGCGGGTGTATTGCGGCTGTTTCCATGAGGCTGAAGCGAAGTGGACAGCGAGCGCAACGACCGAGGGCGCCGCAGGAATCGCGTTGGCTGGGGAGCCAGCGAAGAATTGCAAGAGGTGCGCGATTGCAGAAGCAAGGAGGAGAAGGATGGTGTGAGCAGAGGCCGATGGAGAGGAGACATGGCGAAATTCTTCTCCGTCCTTATTAATGCAAAATTTAAAAAATCCAGAAATGTATTAGAGGAACGCAGTTTACTTTGACCCCTGTTTACTCGTGCAAAATGAGAGCAGTGACATTTATATATTTTTCAATCAATATAAATATAATAATACTTGTAATATGAATTCTAGAAATAAAAAATAAATAAAATATATCATCTAAAATAATATATCATAAGTAAATATTAATAAAGTCAAGAATGATCCAAATAAAATATAAAGATCATCTTCTGAATCAGTATAGTCTTTTGAATATTGCTCGCCTTACCGTTTTAGAAGCGAAAATATTAAGTTGGCATAATTAACTTTCTCAACCACTTTTTTCTCTATAGATAACATGGTCAAGACATTTAATCTTTTTTGGGACATAGTTGATCGGAGATAAGTTTTAA
>JBBPFQ010724829.1:0-14281 GCA_037974815.1 Kaempferia elegans
ACTCATCTATGCCCCTCCGTTGTCCCACCTAAGGACTTGTGGGAGGTAGATAAACCATGATACTAAGCGGCCTCATAGGTGGGAAGAACTTATTCCCTAAGGGAATAAACCCTTTGATCTTGGTTCCACACGAAGAGGATAGAGGTGGTTCTTGTAAGGAGAAAAGCTTGAACACATTAGAGGAGACAGTGTGAATGCCAATGCAGACTCAAGTTGATATATATATAGTCCAACCAAAACGAACTAAACTAACTACAAGCTAAACACATACCTTAGTATTATGACACAAATCAAAGTGTGCCCTTGCCCAAAATTGACAATGTAAGACATATAATGTATATTTGTTATAGGGCATTTAAAATGCCATAAAAGTTTGAAAATGGATGTGCCAAATTAAATATATCTACTTCACCTCAAGAACATTAATTTCATGATAAACTTATTATTCAAATATGTGGATATATAGCTAAACAACCAGGTAGGAGAATACCCTTTTCTATGCACCCCACCCATTAATAAAGCGTTGGACTATATAACATCGAATCTGGGGTAATTAGTCTGATCCTATAAAAGTTTTCTATGGACCCTTAGGGTAAATCGAGGAGCCCTCAAGTAGAGCATCTTTGCGGGTTTCATTTGGAGAAAAAGTCCTTGTAAAATCACCTTAACTAGGGATCGAACGGCGGATGCCTAAGTGACAACTTAACACCCTTCGTTGCACCCCACCCATTAATTAAATGCAGGACCTATCCATATTTCCTTGATTTTTCCTAGATATTACATATCCTTACGTACATTTATTAATTTGTGGCATTTGGTAGGTAAAGTTGTACATTTAGTGATGCTGTCTCATTTATTGTAAGTTCCTATTCAGTGTTCCCATCTTCTTGTTATTCTTATTGTTTCAGTCTATCCATTTATTTCTTTCCTTTTGTAAAATAATCTAATTAATTCATTAGAACATTATATATATATATATATATTATCATGTTATTTTTCACAATTTCAGAAATTAAGTCTTACAAAAATATTAATTTAAAAACCTTTATCTTCAAAGATCTATATACCATTTTCATTTATAATAGAAGTATATATATAAATTAAATTTTGTCAGTCCAAGTTATAAATTTTAACAAATATATAACTTTCAACTAGATTATTGGAGATAGAACTACACCATGTAACAAAATCTTGTTCTAGAAGAAAGTTAAGGTAAGTCTTCCATCTAATAAGCCTCAACTAGATTCCTACACATTCTACTATGAGGTCCAATTAAGACAAGACAATATCCATTTCCCCCCTTTGTAATCAGTGTTTTGACATGACACTGGCCAATTCTTTGAAAAGTACATGTGAAGTGCAAATTTTACATGTATCGTATTGATCTCTAATCCTTGGACGAGTGAGCTGTAAAAGCAATTTCCTTAACATGTTGAAGAGAAAAAAAAACATAAGGTTTTAGTATGGAGTTGGAAAGAATGCTTGTGATGGAAGTGATATATATGCATGCAGGCCAAAGTTGGGTTTAGTTTTGCATGAATGCATTTTGCATGGTGTTGCTCTATTTGGCTATCAATCAATCAACTGAAGTCAAAGGGCATTGTTCTTGTCGAAATAGAGAGGAATCTATGACAAGAGAGATGAATTACAAGTCTGTTCTCACTACACAAGATGACAAGAATTGTATTAATATTTCCAAGCTGGTCCATTAATTAAGGTATATTTTAAGCAAAAGATGATTCATTTTTTGAACCATACGTTTCTGAAATTTAATTTTAAATTACTTTGCTATATATATAATAAAAATTACTCAAATTTTCCCACCTATATCCTTTTCTGCCACCACTTACGACATAAGTAATAATAATAATAATAATAAATCTCCATTGTCCTTTAATCTTCACCATCTACTTAGTCTACCTTCAAAGCTCTCCCCCTTTGTTGCAAACTCCAAAAAAAAAAAAATCTCTCCCTGGCCTAGCATCCCTACCTGTGCACCTTCCATCGTATAAATTCATGATTAATGACCTCTCTCCCTTATTTAGTCCCTTAAGCATCTATAGTTCGATTCTCAACCACGGTTCATTTTCCTCCCATGAGATGACAAATCTAGAATGTTAGACTATTGGACTGCTCATTGCAAACACTTCCCAGATTTACCCTATGGCTAGTAGAAAATTTCTATGGGTCGGACCGATCATCTCTAGAATTAGTTGGCCCGAAGGAGTAGATACTTAGGTGTGAGTTAAAAAAAAAATGACTGCCTCTTCTTTCAGCAGGACCATTACTGCAAATATGGTGACCTATCCAGGAGAAAACTCAGAATTCTCTACAATGTAAACTAATGCCTTCAAACTCAAAAATAACACTTGCCATTCCGCTACTCCTTACCTTATGCAATTGCAAGTAGAACTACAACATTAATAATTATGGTTTTTGGATGAAGAAGGATCCCATTTCTATATCATTCCAATGAGGACAAAGTGAACTACCACTCCACCAATAATATCTTCGGCAACGTACCCATGCATGCAATGAAGACAACCCCTCAAGCATGCCTTCATGTTACTCCCCTGAACCTCCTGAAGGTGACAAGAAAACTAAAAAACTAACAACTTTCTCTAAATTACTAGTCATACATGTGACGGTTCCCATATTCATACATATGATACTACAGTGATACATCAAACTTATGCTCCTTGCATTATTTGATCCCAAAGCTAAATAGCCGACTATTCCAACATATATAAACACCTAACAAAACTAACTTTACTATGATATGGAATAATATAAAAGGGAAAGAATAATGCTGTTTTTCGAGAAGATGTGTTAGGTGTAAGGTAATTTATACCCATGGACGAATGTAGTATTTACGACTAGTGTACAATTATTATTAGTTTGAAGGTGAGTGTTGAAGATGCAAGCTATTAGGAGTCATACATGGAGATATTAGAGATGGTTGAGCATGAGATATATTAAAATTAAATTGTAATCAACTGGTAAATAATATGCATTATGGGTAATTAATCTATAAGAAAAAACATAATAATGGACTTATATGATTACTCATTGGCAAAGCATATTTATTTAATGCCCATGAGGAATTAAATGTTGCTTCAAACGTTGATAAAAATGAGGTAAAATGTAATATAGTAGCAAGAATGCATTAAGAGAAGACAAGGCGATCCTAATAATAGACAAAATTCACCATTTAAAGCATGATGTATATATCAAAATTCAAAGTTCAATTTTGATTAGAAATATGTTATTGTAAGACGGAATTAGAAATAGAAGCTAGAAGTGATTCCAATTTATGTTGGTACTAGTACAATATTTAAACTTGCAAAAAGAACCCAACATACGGCCATCTCATGATGTCAAGAAGATTACCTCTTGTTTAGAATGTGAATCAGAAAACCTGAGTCTGTATCTGGGCCCTTCCTGGAGCAGCATCTCCAGTAAAAACACAAACTCAAACTGTTTCAGGTTCTCGATTTAACATGTATTTAATTAATTAATCTATTTTTATGTTAAAAAAAGGGCAAAAGTCTGCAAGCTAGAATTATTATATGCATGACAACAGAAGTTCATGCAACTAAAGTTACAGGCAGGGTATCTCAAGTACATAGTTTGTTGAAAAGAAGCATGCACTCCAAAAGGCTTTATTATTTCTCTCGAGTGTCCACCTAGATATGATACCAATGATCAAAGAGCATTCTGCATTTCCACTACAATTTCAATAGACCATACAGGCCACACATAGGAAAAGTTAAAAGTGAGGAGTGCCAAAAGGGCCTAAAGTGTTAAAATAAAAAATTCACTAATTCACATCCCTACCAATGCTCCTACAGTGATAAGGAGATTCGAGACTTATAAGTATATATTGTAGTTAAAGGTGATTACGCTTATCCTAGATATCTCTCATAGTCCGTCCCCAAATTATGTGATGAGACTTGTAAGTATGCTTGCAGAGACCACACATTAAATTCCATCATCTTGTAGCCAAAGCACTACAGACAGCTTTAATAATAATAATAGGATCACTTTATCACTTTGAGAAGCAGTTGATTATTTCTTCTTTAAATATGAAAAAAAACAACGAAGTATATCGTTCATTCCAGAACATATACAGCCAGAAATTCTAGCAGCTGTGAAAGAAATTCACGCAACAAAAGACAGAATATATCAAGTGGTAATAGTTTCTCGAAAAGAAGCAGACTTACTAAATTGTTTTATTGTGTCTCTACAGTCTCCGTCATTCTCAAAATATTAATCCACTGGTGAAAGGCTGCAAGGGCTATTCTGTATTTCCACGGTATTATCAACAGGCCATAGAGATGACACAAGAAAAGAGAAGGGTGCTAATAAAGACTACAGTCGAAGCAAAACAAAGCCCATTATGTCACATGCTTGTTAACACTTCTATAGTGACAATGAGATCAGGGGTTTAGTAAATTTTTTACTTGCAAAAGCCCAAATAAAATTTAGCGTCCAATCATTTCATAGACAAACCATCACTAAATAGTTTGTAGTAAAAAAAAAAAGTTTCATTGAATCACCTTGAAAAGGAATTGATTTTTGAAGTAACATCTTTCATTGCATTCCAAAATGTTGACAGCCAATACAATTTAATGGATTAAAAGGTAGAAATTCCATTATTGGGTCTCTATACAAGCAAAATGAGCTATCTCTATGAGGCCTGTAAAATTTTAGTTTGGAGAATGTATACTTACAGAGAAACTCTAGTCTAATCTTAAAAACAATGGATTTCATAGACAAAATAACAGTATTGAATCAACTACCCTCAACAGATAAAATTGGTAACCTTACTAATGTCTCACAAATCAATACTCAAACATTCACCCAATGTTTGTTGATTGATGGTACCATCAACAATTGGGTGCAAGCTGAATGCTCATCAACTATAATTTATGATCCTTTCCTTGTGGATTCCAATTCTGAATCTTCTGGGAGATCAGATACGTTACAAGAATTGCATATCATTCTGGAAGGCTCATTGGTACAATGAGAGAAACTGATGGATTGCAAGAAATTGAAGTATGCATATTTGATATCAAACACCATATCATACCCTGAAGTGGAAGAGGAAAAGCCATGAGACAACATTTTTAAAATCAACAGAACAACAAAAACAGAAATTGGTCGGGCTACAGGTATGCGTATGTTATACAAGCATTAGTACAGTGACTCACAATAATTTATAGCAATTGTCCGTCCATTGCTGTCAGGTGTTTGACTGACATGATGAAACCACATACTTGGCCTGCATTATGATGACATTTTCTTTGCAAAATCAGATATAAATCAACTTCAGTATCCAGTTGGGAAAAAGGTGGTGAAATTAGTTCACCTAGAATCTCATTAGACATCAGCCTAACATGATAGTAAATATGTTAACATGCACAAAGAATGAAGCAAGTTTCTCTTACGATAGTTTGTAAATGGACTGGAAGTGTAAGAGAATACAGTTTACATAGTTACTGTCAAGAAGAAAACATCAACAACAACAAAAGAATAATAAATTTAACTAAAGAAGCGGCTTTTGATTTACTGCAGATGCCATAGGTGGAACTTACAGGTAAAGGATCTCCCCTGCTTTAACAGTGCATTGCAACGGCTTCGGGCCATTGAAATATAGGGGGAAAGACGTTCTCTGGTCAGCCAGGACCTCAGGTGATGGAGGGTAGGGGTCGACGCTACACCAAGGAACAAGAATCTTCGGTTCCACCATTTCCAGCTTCAGCTTCCCCATTTCCTGCGGCACGCCACATGGTATCATACTTGGAGAAGAAATAACACCGAGGAGAGTGAATTTTCTGGAAGAAGAAAGAGATTACCGAGGAGGAGGAGGAGGAGGTGACGTATTGGGCGGCCGGATAAGAGCGAACATAGAGACGATGGACCTCTGTTGGGGGGAGCAGGAGGAAGTGTTTCTCCCCTGTTACCACAACGTAGAGGTTCTCGTAGTGGTCCTTGTGGAACGACGTCTCCGATCGCCCATTGCCGATCCAGAGGTTGACGGCCTCCGGGAGGCAGCCGAGCGCCTCGGTCGCCCACGGGATGTGCGGTTCCACATCTGCTGACAGTGCGGAATACTCCGCCCTGAAGCAGTCATTCTGTTGCTGGGCGTAGGCCACGACCGGGGATGACGGAGATCCGGTAGAATAGATAATGCGAAGCGCTTCCTGGAACTCCATGGTCCGGACGAAGGCGGAGGCGAAGCAGAGACCGCGGGGGGCGTCGCCGGGAGCACCGGGCGGGATCGGAACAAGGGAATCAGCGCGGCCGTGGGGGGTGAGGTGGACGGAGACGTCGCATCCATCGAGGGCTTGGCATAGGTAGGAATCATCGGACCAGAGGGAGCGGGCAACGGCGGGCCAGTGAAGGGTGGCGGCTCGGGAGATGATGCAGGGTTTGTTAGCGGCAACGAAATCCCTAAGGAAGACAAGCGGAGACGGCGGAAACTCAAGACGCTCTACCTCACCGGAGATTCCCAGGCCGAGCTCCCGCGCCTCCCTCCACAAATCCCTCACCTGCCCCTCCGCCATCGTCGGTTCTCTCTTCTGCTGGCTAGGAGTGAGTCAGGACGAAGACCATGTGTTCGTGAGAATGTTATTGGATCGGGTAAAGATACAGAACCCTAAGCCACTACAAACCCGTTGCGGTGAACTGTGATCGATTAGAACTATCCAACCCCTCCACTTTATTTATTTATTTAATTATATTATTATATTCAAAATAAGTACATAAAATAAAACATACGCAATTCAAGTTTAATCTTTTGATGAACGAAGAGATGTGATGAACATTGGTATTTTTCAAATCAATCAATACAAATCAAAAGGGATGGACATCGCGGTCCTTTGTAAGAGATGTGTTGTTCAATACATAATCAGAAGCAAAATTTAGAGATGTTTTTCAAGTGTTATGTGTTAATTAATTATCAGTTTTTATCTTTATAGTCCTTGCTATCTTCATCTCCATCCATGAATCTTTTCCAAAACCAATGTTGCTTCCACACCTCGGTCATCTCATCGATAGGAATGTTCTTTGTCTCGGGAAGTAAAAAGATGACGAACAATCCCATGGCCACGATCCAAGCACCGAAAAAGAAGAAGATCCCCGCGCGCATATGACACATCATGGAGAGGAAAGCTTGGGCAATGACGAAAGTGAACAGCATGTTTGAGCTGACCGCGAATGCATATCCGGCTGTCCTAGTGGAGAGCGGAAAGATTTCGCTGGGAATGAGCCATCCCAACGGCCCCCATGACCAAGCAAAGCTCGCCACGTAGAGGCAGACGAGAACCACCACCCAAGTTGCAAGACCGTGATCGATCTCATTAGTGGACTTGAGGTTCACCATAAGAATGCCGCCGATGGCCAACTGAGGATATATATATTAAACAAAATTAGAAATTAATAAATGCATATAATTAATTAATTATAGTAGAGTAGATACCTGTGTGATCAACATCTGACCACAAGCTTCCAAAAGAAGAAACCTCCTGCCAGCTTTGTCAACGAGAACTACAGAGACGATGGTGGAGAAAACATTAACGATCCCTGTTATAACGGCGGAGAGCAAGGAGGCATCATTCTTGAACCCCATAGTTTGGAAGAGAACCGGAGCATAGAACATGATGGCGTTGATTCCCGTGAACTGTTGGAAGACTTGCATGGCGATGGCGATCACTAATTGCGGCCGACTCGATCGCATCATGAGGTTCTTGAAGGGATTCTTCACCTGTCGTGCCACCTCGCTCGCGTGCAGCAACTCCTCGTACTCCGCATCTACGTTGTCAACGCCGCGAATCTTCTTCAGCATGGCGAGGCCCTCCGTTAACATCTCGCGCTCGATCAAGCTCGTCGGCGTCTCGGCGATGATGAAGGAGCCTAAGCAGAGCATGATCGCCGGCACTCCGGCGAGGCCGAGAGCGAGCCTCCAACCCCATGGGTGGATGTTAGCCACGAGGTAGTTCACGATGTTGGCCACGAAGATGCCGATGGTGACATCAAGCTGGAAGAGGATGTTGAGCGCTCCTCGAAGGTGCACCGGGGCAATCTCCGACAGGAACAATGGCACCGCCTAAAGTAAATCACATATAATTAATCGATCAGATGAATACTTAATTAATTCTACTAGTTAAATTCGATAAATAATTTAATTAATTACTTGATTGGCAAATCCTACGCCCACTCCAAGAAGAATCCTTCCTACGATCAACATGACGAGATCTAAAGCGAATGCATCAAAGATGACTCCCACTAAGAAGAAGATGGATGCAGCTTGCATCGTGAGCTTTCTTCCATATTTGGTACACACTTTTGAAGCTATAAAACTAGATACCAACGCAGCGAGGTAGAGAGATGAAGTGAACAACTGCAGATATTGATTATCAAACTTGCAATAGTTGTCTTCTTTGGCCAAGTGCTTCCTCTCATAGACCTTGGGAAAGAATTTCTCCAAGAAGTCATCCATGGATGTCACTCCTCCTGCAGACAGTAATTAGATCGTAAAAGACACAATTAAAACTGATCGTGTATATAAATTACTATGAAATCAAAATAGCATATATCACCCGAAATCCCAATGTCGTAGCCAAACATGAGACCTCCCGTGGCCGCAATTATCCCACAAATCACTACGTAAATAGTGATCTTTCCCTCAAACTGTTTGTCCCCACCCGTTGACATTACAACCGCCGGCATCTTGCCTTTATTTTTATTTTGGATGGTGGACAAATTAAAATAAAAAGAAAAAAAAGATAAAACTAAGAAGGCTGTGAATGAGGAGAAACTCATTGAAGGCGTATATATACATGAAAGCTATGACTAATAATAGTTCTAATGGATAGAAAAGAGATAATTTTAGATCTGAAAATAGATTAGAGTCTAAATAGAGACTAGTCAAACATCCAAAATAGAATTAATACAAATAAAAATAGAATGATGTAATAAAAATAAGACACCTGTAATTTACATTAAGATTTCTTTGCTGAATTTATCCCACTAATTAGACTAAACGAGTTAGCACTTCAAATCAAGATCAAAATATTTTCATAGCAATACGGCAACCATATGATAAAATGACTCATGAATGAGGACATGTAATTATGTAAGCTAAAACAAAGAAGCGATGGTTAAACGAATCAGATGAAAAATGAATAAACATCCTGCCTCAGATTATCTGTTTATCCTGCATAAACGAATCAGATGAACTTGCAGAACTTGTTCTGCAAGTTCAGTGGAATTGGCAGCTTCACATTGTGGAATAATCTATGGAAGGTTTCTTCAGATTATTCTTAAGGGAAGGCTTCTTGTCGCTCTTAGTAAGAACATCAATAGTCATACCCTACAATGATCAAACATATCATTAGAAACCATTTGTCAAGGCGAAGAGGCGACCAGAAAACGATGGAGGCATCTTGGCGATGGCAGCCTCGATTTCCTGGAAAACCAAGAACAGCAAAAAATTCAGTATGAACTAAGCAACATTGAGCTCAAAATCAAGTGCAGATGGAGAACATGAAATCAAGAAACGTAAATGCTAATAAATTTCAACAAAATGATAATATCATTATTTTTATATCAAAATTTGGCATAACTTGATAGATATTATATTATTTTGACCATACATATGATGGTAAATAAGATAGGACAAGTGCTAAAATGATATAATATGTTTGCTCAAATTAAATTAGTCATATTCAGATTAAAGCGAGGATTTTAAAAGAAAATCAGAGGTACATGAAATATATGGGATATAAATAGAATTTATCCTTATTGGGACTTGACCTTCATAAAATTATTTTGAATCTCCTTTCAATAAAAGGTACTGATTTACTTGTGAGGTTCAATCTGAAGAGACTGAAGAAAACACATGAATTTCAATGTGGTTCAACAGATATAGAACAATTACCAAAGAATTAAGTCAAGGTTTCATCTCGAATTGGAGGATATGGTTGAATGCAAAACTCAGTTGGGTATGTATCATCCATCATGTTTAGAACAAATAAAACATCATGAAGGTTTTTGAGAGATTTTCTTGGCGACATTTAAAAATTACAACATAGAACATGAAGCCAAAAGTGAGAAGCAAAATCTAACAAGGAGCCATCTGAAATCGTATCTTCAGTCCATTTACTTGGCCCCAGAGCTACAGTGCAGCTGAAGGATGCCAAATTGTCATCCAATTCGATCGTCAGGTATAGCGCATTTTCCTCTAAGTGGGGCGCACAACCACATAATGTTCGGCTTCTGGGCCGCCCACCGCGAGTGCTTCCCACTTTATTTTGACCGTTGATTGAAAACTTCGGTAGGGCCGGGCCAAACATCCAAAGTTCGGTGTAACAATGTTTCCTGGTTATCATTTTTTTCAATCCATTTACTTGGATGGAAAATATGGGAGAGCGAAAGACAAGTGACACATACATAAGTAAACGAATACTGAGTTTTTTTTGTCCTATGTGATAAATGAGCATAAAAATTCAATCATTAAAAATAAAGATAATCATGAATTGAGACTGCAGCCACACATTTGAAGTATGCAAAGCGATGAGACTTTATCCCTAAGCAAGATAGATTTTGGCATTTGTATAGTCAGAAATGGCAATGACTTACCTCTGGATAATAACGAGCTGAAAAATGGATGAGCAAAATTGCTTTATTTTGGAATCGGTTCTCATAACTTGCGATCTAAAAGAATAATATATGCAAAGGCACAAACATCCAAGTATCAATAGATAAAATAATTACTCAAAAATGACACACAAGAGCTTGATATTAACCTCAAAAATATGGGTGTGGCCATAATCCCTAGCATGTTGAACCGACATTGCATCATTCACAAAAGTGCTCTAGAAAATCAAGTAAAGCCGTGAAGTGAAAAATGTGTTAACAAGATATGGAATGATTAGCAGGCAGTCAAATCATTCACATAAAGACAACAGATCAAAAAACCTATATGTTGATGACCAGATGTAAGTAACGACAACAAATCAAAAACATTCACATAAAGACTCAAGCAGTTTTGGGTTAAGGAAACAGGACCTTGAAGAGAAAAATAGTCAAAATAATTCACATATCTATAGAACTCCTTATCAAGAAAAGTTGCCAAATAAAATATTCAATTTCTTGGGTCCATCTGTAATAGACAAAAATCTTGTACATACTTTTTAATTTTAGAAATGAGGCAGTAGCCAAATAATGAAGCAGATTTTGCATTAGACCCTTGAAGAAGAAAATAGTCAAAAGACTTCAAATATGTACATACTATTTGGAAAGAAAAGCTGCATCATAAAAGATACAATTCATGTACCCATCTGCAAACCATACAATTCTTGTAGAAAATTGTTTTTGAGCAAAGAGGCAGTAACTTATTGTGCAACTCCCTTCCGGCTACCTTTTTTTGTTAACGATTTTTTTTTTTTGAATAACTGTATGTATAGCAAATGAATTGCTTAATTGACTAGTACTTTCTTTTACTTTTCTCGACCTTATTCTTGTGTATGAATTCTACAAACAAGTTATGTTCCTTTAAGCCATGATGGAATGCAAACAAATAAGGCTGCAAAGGCACATCTGCTACTAAACTATGCTCCATTTTGTGGCGGCATTCAGTAGGTATTGCAAAATGACAAGAAATGCAGTACAAAATTGGGGAAAGAAACAGGAGCCTTCAAAAGGATCTAGTATACCTTCTTAAAAGCAGAATCTTATCAGGACCAATGCTATTCCTATATGTTTAAAAGGGAAAGCATGGGATATAAATATCTATAAACAAAACAGCTGTTACAATAGCAAACAAGGAGTCCCAGCATGAGCCAAACTAAAATAGTAGTTACGAAACCATCAGAATCTACTACTGAACTCGTTCATGATAGTACCACACCACAATTGACAAGAGTAATTCCAACCAATATACAAATCCAATACCTCCATCACAAGAATTCTTGCATTAAGTACATCAGAATTGTCAGGGTCAACAACAAAATCTGACATCGTATCTCCAGTAAAGGCAATTTCAGGAGTTGTTATTGTGTAAGTAATCTGCACGGACAGTATTAATCAAGAGAAAAAAAAAACAAAAGAAATAAAACCTAGGCCAAAAAATAATTAGAATGAACTCAACAATATATCCAAATTCAATATCTACCATTTTTTAATAATCATATATCACTCTTGTTGGAATCCAGCAAAACATACCTCAACACCTGATAGTCGCAAGCTCTTAATCTCATTTCCAGAAATACCACAAAATTCTGCCTTAAGCTTTTTTTTGATAGAGTAGATACAGTAACCCTACATATTTTAGAAAGCAAACTTATCTTTCATGCTTATACACCTTTCAAAAAGTAAATAGGATATAGAAGATGTTCTAGCCTGGCTAGGTATAACATGGTAGGTCTTGAATGCTCTAACTTTAAGATCATTTCTCAATTGAAATTCTTCACCTGAAAATAAAGTTTATTAGAACAAAGGGTATCCATCTATCTCTAACATGTTTCTTGATAGCTACATACCCACATTAAGGGCGACTAAATTGTGCTTCAGTTCAGATTGGTCCATTGCCCTGTGCACTTCAAACAGTTTTTCCACATGTTCTTTTATAGACACTGGGACAAAGATAGTTGGAGGCTTCATGCTATATAATCCTCTAGTAGCAACGTACATAGGAAGTCCTCCCTGATGAAAAACTTGAATGTTTCAGACCAAAGAAGTTAACGGTTTCTCCTAGCATGAGTCCTAAGAATGAGTGCAACTCTCAAGAGGGTTAGATCAACTCAAAATAGTGCACAGAATAGAAAATACTTAACTAGTGCCTCGGATTTTGTTCGTGGTTGTGTATGAATGCTTATTGAGATAACGTTAAATCACGACTAAATCATTCATCTGTTGTACTAAATTGGAAACTGCTTACAATGTGATCCATATGGCCATGGGTAATGAACAGAAATTCCTGGGAAATGGCTCGCTGCGGGCATCTACCAATGTCAAAGGCCAACTTAAGTGACGGGAAGATGACACAAGTCTCCTGCCCTCCAACTGACAGCCCTTCAACTGGATACCCTTCGATCACCAGTGGCTTCTTTCCTCTTGGAACTAACGAAGACTGTTCAGCACTTGCTTCACTATCCGCTTTGCTTCTGCGACTCCCCATTTCAGCTTATTAATGCAATTGAACAAGAAATTTCTTGGTCTGTAATTTAAAACAAAAGAGAAACATTTTTAAAAACGATTTTTTTCATCAATGAGCACCGAAGTTCTCTTGATCAACAAGAATTTGATTCAATCATAAGAACCATAAACTGAAGTGAATCGAGATGAACGAGGAATCACTGCCAAAGAACGATAAATAGGTTAATTAGATCACAACCGCAGTCAACTGAATAAGAAACCAACTGAACGGAATGGAGAGATTCCGTCGGGAACTGGACTCGAGGCCGCCGCGGCCGCCGCCGCCGCCACGAGGAGGGGACGAGAGGGTAGGGGAGGGAGAACGACAAGAGTCAAGGGGGAGCAGGAGCGGAATGAGAGGGAGGCTGAGAAGCACGCTAGGATTGACTTGTAGGAGGGCCGTGGGCCGGTCCATCAATCTAGCGGGCCGTACTTGAACGAATACTACAAGAAACACGAATTTAGTAGCGACTGCTTTAGTCTGACGCTGAGTGTCGTAACCGGAGTCGTAACTCGTAAATACAGCTGTGGAATGACCCGCCTATCTTCCCGAGAACATAGCAAGGTTCTTCCTGATATTGGATCATTCGACCGTCGAATCCACTGCGAGGAGGAAGGCGAAGCGATGTACGGATTCGAGGCGCTCACGTTTAACATCCATGGCGGGTACCTGGAGGCCATCGTCCGAGGCTACCGCTCTGGCCTCCTCACCGCCGCCGACTACAACAATCTCTGCCAGTGCGAGACCCTAGACGACATCAAGATGCACCTCTCCGCCACCGAGTACGGGCCATACCTGCAGAACGGTGCGTTGATATCTCACTCTAGCTCCCGATGCGGTTCCGATTCAGTTTCTCGAATTTGTGCTGTTGGATTTATCTATTGCATTATAAAATTGCAATTTTGGGCTTGTTTTGGGGCATCAAAGACTTTGGACATTGAATAAGATTTGCGATATAGTGGTCGACATGTTCTGGTTTCCTATATACCTGATCAGAAACCTGATTCAAATCACTTCCTCTGTCGTGGGATTGCCTATGGAAAAGGGAACAAGTTACTCCCGTTTTCCTTTGAAAAATTC
>JBBPFQ010724934.1:0-14280 GCA_037974815.1 Kaempferia elegans
ATATTCTAAATTTTATTCAGATCTAATAGTTGAAACATGGATAATATTCACATCAAGCATTATTAGAAATTCAGACTACATTATATAATATAAGCTCAAGCACTAGGTTGGGAGTTGCCTTGTATTTTTTATAAAGGTGTCGAGTTATATTATCTGGCTTCAGGAGGCTACATTAGCTGTGCCCCTTGCGTGATTTCATTTTTTCTATAGTTTTGTTAGGAGGTAAGGGAATGTACAAACTTTTGAGTTCTGGTTTTTTCTTTTTTCAACACTCCAGTTTAGCCCACATTAGATTTGGAATTGATAGTGGTAAATTTGTTTTGCTGATACATTGTAAATTGTGCGGTTTTGGCCATATGGTTCAACCATACCAAGTGATTAAGTTTGAGTTTCTCTCTCAGTTGGGGCAAGTGATTCTCTTTGTGCTTATTTTTGTTCAACTTCTTACTATTATTACATTTTTATTCATGTAGATATATTTATTGTTTGATTCATGTCCAAGCAATATAATATAATTGTTGTGGAATTGGAATAAGGGCAAATGGGATTTTGTATGGAAGATGTTCGTGTCATATTAATTGGTAATTCTAGACATTTATGCCTTGTAATATGAAGGGCAGAATATTAGCTCATAATTTGATGTTTGTGGATGAGTTCCTATTTAATATGTAAAAATTATATATTTTTTCTTCCATACTGAATTTTTCTGCAGATGTTTTAATTCTTGAGCCTTGTAACATCACGTTGATTTTTGTAGAGCACATGGCCATCTTTGAAGTTTTTTTTATAACTTGTCACGTGAATCTGCAATAGATGTATCTTTTTGAAGCCAACTTTATGTTTGATAAACAGGTCCCTAGTTGCTAATTTGTCTGCAGCGAATTGCTACAAAATTGAACACCTAAAGAGGCCAGAGAACTGGGCTCTTGGTAAATTTCTCCTGGCTATGCCTTACTGTCATGTTTTCATGGATGCTAATTTTAAATATATCTAATGAAAATTGCTGATTCTTGTTTTAGGAGGGATAATCAAGGGTTTAGTTTTGCACAAAACAAAGGAAATGAGAAAGAAAAAACCTGATTAAGTGTTTCAGAGAGATGAATAAATAGGCTCTCTATGCAGACAAACAAAGAAAAAAATACTGCCTCACCTATCACAATGTTATCAGAAGCTTTAATCATAGCTACTTGGTAGCAGTGCCAACGAACCCTTTCCTTGTTGCTTATCCATGCCTTAGAACTTGTCTGGATATATCTGTATTCAAACAAATGCCATTTTCCCTAAAATTTTTGATTTTCTTTTAGTCAGAAGATTTAATTTACCAATTCGCCGGTTACTTAAGTTTATCTACACTATTCTTTGAAGCTGGAGATTAATGTCCCCAACTTTGGAATCGGAGTTTATTGCTTTCTAGAATTTCACTGTTAGCAAACTTGAGTGGTTTAGATCAATAAGACTTATAGTATAAATTAGATTCCAGACATATTTGAACCGAATATTAAAAGATCCTTTCATTGACTGGTTATGAAGACTAGAACTTGCTTGTTTCTAGTTTGTTTTTGTGATATGTATTAACTTCTGGACATTTATATCAGTTGAAAAGGCCAAGTACATTTACATTGCTGGTTTTTTCCTCACGGTGTCTCCTGATTCTATTCTCCTTGTAGCTCAACATGCTGCTGCCCAAAATAAGGTAATTTGCCTCTTCATGTGTAACATTCCTAGTGTTTCCTGAAATGATTTTTTGTTTTTAAGGGATTCTATCTTTGTCAATAGGTGTTTTCAATGAACCTTTCTGCTCCTTTCATCTGTGAATTCTTTCGAGATGCTCAAGAAATGGCCTTGCCGTGAGTGTTCCAGTTGCATTCTGAATATAATTTGTTATTATTCTAATTTCTCTTTTCAAGACCAATTACTTAACCTATACATATTCCCTTTGAACTTCAATAAAATTTAGTGTTAATTACATAAATAAGCTATGTCATAAGCTTTATCTTTCTTTTAACTTTGATCAGTTACACCTTACAGGCTTACACCATGTCTTTCAGCTACGGGCATTTGTAATTTTCTTGATGATAGCAGATGGAATGCTAATTGGGATTATCAGTTGCCATGCTTTTCCTAAAAAATAATTTTTTTAAATTATTCTTTGAAAATCTGCCTTATCTTCTTTCCTTGATTGTTCCTATCTATGCTGCTGCAGGCAGCATTTCCATAGAGAGAAATAGGGAGGAGAAAAAAAAAGGGGAGGAGGGAAAAATTGAAGGAGAACTAGAAGATGAAAGAAATGGGGAAGAAGAAAAGGGCCAGAGAAGGTAGAGGAAAGAGAGAGCAAGGAGGAAGAGGTGATCAATAGTGGTGTTATTGCTACTGCCAACGGTGGTGCCCTTGCGAAAAACAAAGGAGGGAAAAGAGAGAGAATGTAGGGAATGTGATGAAGAAAGAGGGGAAGGGGAGTGAAAGAGAGGGAGATAGGGTTGGAGGAAGAAAGATGAAGAAAAAATAAATAATTTTTCTGACATGTTTTTTTTTTCTGTTCCAGAATTTGATGCATGTATGTGGTTTAAACACTTAAATTGCTTTTGGTTGCAGCAAGAAGAAATATGTTTATAGTTTATTTGACTTGTGTAATTAACCCTACTAGATTTTTCTTATATATTTTTTTTTAAATATTACTTGGGGCTTTTCATGGATACTTACAATATGACTTATTACACCTTCAGATATGTGGATTATCTATTTGGAAATGAAACTGAAGCAAGGATCTTTGCAAAAGTTCAAGGTTGGGAGGTATGGATCTTTCATTCTACTTTCGCTAGCTTGTGTTGTCCTTGCTGAACCTTATTGTGATGCAGACTCAGAATGTTGAAGAGATTGCTTTAAAGATCTCAGCATTACCAAAGGCATCAGGAACACACAAAAGAACTACGGTTATCACTCAAGGTTGTGATCCAGTAGTTGTTGCTGAAGATGGGAAGGTAACACTGTTTTTTCATATGAGTGTAACTCACGATGCATAGCATCTAATCAACTAGTAAAACATTATTCCCAATGCAATAGGTACAAAAATGCTAATCACTAAATTTGTGTTGTTTATTACATAGAGCATTTTCTCCAGACATTGGAAAGTAAAATTTATGGAGGTTACAAAAGAGAAGCTATTATGAAAGAAATTTACCTGTGTTTATATTTAAATAAATATATATAGTGCATCATAGGTTATTTGATCAATATCCTATGATTTGTTGAGTACAGAGATTTTCAGATTCAAGTCTTCCATTTTCTATGACCCTAACTTTAATTATGATGGTTCATTTGCCTATCAAAGAATAAAATATTTCTCAGTAAACTGGCTAAGTTCTAGGTGAAATAATTGCCAAATTGTAGCCGTGCTTCAACTGCAGCTTCTCAGAGCTGGGTATTTGCTATTATTCTTCCAGTTCTACAAAAAGTTAAAAGTACTGTGTAGATAAAAAGATGATCTGAGGAGTATTTGGCATATAAATTCTTGCACTAGCAACGCTAGTAACTAGTTCTTTGCAGACCTGGGTAAGAATGAAGAGATACAAATGCTGAAATGTAGTAGTGATTGGTTGATAGTTCTTTTCTAGACCTTGGGGAGACAATCATTAGAGACAACGTTTGCCTTTGGAGGAGTTCGATAACATTTTATAATTTTTTTAACACAGATCTATATTTTTTTTATCAAACACTGGTCTAATTTCAGATTCCATGATTAATTAATACTAGTAGCTGTTGATAAGCAATTAAGCAGCTCAATATGATGAGTTGTAATATCTTGTGTCAGGCAAGAGAGGCGATAAAAGTAAATATTAACAGGAAAATAATTAAAGGTTGATTGTTGTAGTTTCAATAAAATAATGTTCCTGAATTATAACTTCCCAATTTTGTTTAATGTTTTGTTATATCCTGCATTTGTCTATTGTGTTTTTGTTTTGCTGTATTAGATATATACCATCAGTCCTTGCATAGAACTCCATAACTTTTGTTTAACTGTGTGCCCATGGAGCTTGGTCTTTCCCAACTGTCATCTAGTTTGTGCCCATGAAGCTTGGTCTTTTCAAACTGCCATCTATTTCGTCTTGAAACTGTTTGTCCACCTTCAAAACTGATTCTGTTTTTTCTTGGTTAAACTTGATATAGTATTGTCACTTCTTCAAAGATTCAACTGTTTTAGTTGCTTGATGAACTCTGAAAAATAAATAAGAGAGGCATATTAGCTAAATTTGTTGCATATGCAAGTTAAATAAGATTGAGAATGTGATACGGTCTTTTTAATTCCTTATCTGCTAAATGCTAATCTGGATGTTAATAAAGTTAAACTATCATTGATTTCTTTCATGCAATTCCTCATAGGTGAGGTCGTTCCCTGTCATCCTATTACCAAAGGAGAAACTAGTTGATACCAATGGTGCAGGTAATAATTTCTCATTGTTTAAATTCTCACTGTTTCTTGATTATTTGCAAACTCTGGTATCTGGTTGATCGCATTGGAAAGGATTATATTCTTAAAATCAATTATAGCGATCACTTCTTAATGCTTAGGGTTTCAGTATTTTCTGTGCTATTCTATGTATCACTACACTGCATTCTTAAAATGCACATCTCAGGGAAATGGTAAAGATAGTTGTTGTTTCCAATTATTTATTGCTGCAGGACGAAAGTCCGGTGTCATAATTCTGCTGCTTACTGTGCTTGTTTACCAAAGTATTTGAAACTTTGCCTTGGCTAGCAAACTCAACAGGGCCTCTAGACTCTAGTTTCCTGCCCACTTGGATTTTAAAAGCATTTGTTTGGTTCGCTAGACCACTCAATTCCCAATTTAATTCATGGTTACTTTCGTACTAATATATGGTTAATTGTGAAGGCGATGCGTTTGTTGGAGGATTCTTGTCTCAATTGGTTCAAGAAAAAAGCATCGATGATTGTGTAAGAGGTGGGTGCTACGCCGCAAATGTCATTATCCAACGGTCAGGCTGCACTTACCCAGAGAAGCCAAATTTCCAGTAAATCTACATGAGTTAACTTGGCAGCATCAACGCCTTCAATTCGATGAGTTTGCCCTTCCTCGCGTTCTTTTTGTATTCCAGAACTACGTATCCCTTGTCGTAGAAGATGCTCTAATATTTCAGGCATTCCAAGTTCAAATTTTAAACTTTTCAGTGGGGATGTGTTGCATCCATTCGCTCCACACATCACCCTTTGTTTTTTACTAGAATCTTTTATTGCACTGTTCTTCAATATTCACTGTCTTCCATTTATTCGAAGAGTTTTCTTGAAATAATAACAAATATTATTATCAAAGAGATGAACTTCCACTTACAGCTCAGAAATTTCTTGAAAACAATACAAGAAGTCTGGTAAAACAATTAAAAGGATAATTTTTTAACAGAACACATGAGACTGCTAAATTTGATACTATAATACCAATTATTCCTCTTATTCATATCATTGTCTAAAGCTCAATTTTGTACTGTATCTGGGTATCTTGTTAGTAAACCAATTTAGATTTGGTCAGATATGTAGAAAGCTTTCTCACTATCACAATGGATCTTCCAAAAAATAGAGTTCGTATCGAAGTATATACTTCGACTTTCATGGGCCAGAACTTTGGCCCGTACACATAAAAGTTCAGCACAGTTTTTGGCAAAGATTAAGTTGAGGATTATTAGAAGAATTCTTTACGGAAGAAGAACATGTTATTTATTTATTTATTTATTTATTTTTATCTTTCCAAAAATATGACCGAGTGATCCTTCCTCTTATTTTCCTCTACGACAAAAAAGTGGATCAGGTGAGTTGAATGATTTGAGTGGCCTGATCAGTGAGGAAGTAAGTTTGACCAAACTAAGTTGTTTTAGTCCGTATTCAATTTGTTCTCTGCCCCAAAATTCTCTTGAAGTGAATGAATTAGCTAAGAAGAACTACAAAAGATTGGAGTAGCGAAGACACCTGATCCAAAGAACAACACATGGTAAACCAAAGATGATTTAGAGACTTCGATGCCGCTGAACAAGAGTTGAGCCCTTCTGGTCGTTGTTTAAAGCATGATAGTGTAAGAAACACGGAGCAACCAATGAATTTCCTTATTCCTAAATTCCTGAAGTTCCTTATTTCACAAAATATTTTCATATTAGAATAGAGACTTTATGAAGTAAAACGACTGAAATCCATCAAAAACTGAATAGAGACTTTACTACATTTTCAGTAAGATGATGAATCGCAAAGGTCGAAGGGGAAAAAAAGTTAGAGGGTGAACAATAATATTAGTTCAAGATTTCTATATATATTCTTTCCATGCACCGTGTGGATAATTCTCTCTATTTATAATCAAATGAGATTCTTCATAATCATTGCATAAATACGAAACTAAATTTCATATAAATCTCAGAAGATCCTCTTGCAGCCATGAAATCTCTTCTCGTCTGAGGCTGCACTTTGTGCGGCATTACCAGAGTCTGCATCTTCAAATTCAAATTTCTATATGGCAAGGAAACTTAAATATACAAACAGGAAGACACGCCATATGATTCCAGATATTGAGGATGAGTTTTCGATATATTTTTTTTTTAAAAAAAAAAGAGAGAAAAGAAAATGGAAACAATGCAACGCCAGCCTATCAATGTAACAAGAAGAATACCTTTCAGCTGCTAACATCCTAAAAATTAATTATCAACATTTACTTTCAGAAATTTTTACAGTAGCGTCATCACATTATTATTTTTTTTTACATACAACAACTCCACGTGTCATTTGGTTAAGGATATTTACAACTGCAAAGCAAGCAATCAAGAAAGTTATGAACAGGAATTATTTCAGCACGACCATTTGATCACCATTCAACTGACAAACTATGTTTTATTTATTAGATACCAAGGAATTCTCGGCTCACTGATTCCCAGTGTTTCTTTGTCTGTTGAACTCGCTCGACTCTTTCAATCTGAAGCCGCTTCTGCCAGTAGTCAGGGAAGCTGTTTGGAGGTACAAATTAGTGAAAAATCTTCAGCAGCAAAGCAATCGGAGAACGGTCAGCTGAAATACCTGTGTCTTAATAAGACGTTCAACTCATCTAAGTGCACTGCACCTTGATATACTCCTTCCTGAAATCGAACGACGTTAAGTATGTAGATAGGTTTTCTAGTATACATTTAACAAGGCAAGATAGGAGAATTTGGAAAAATGGGTACCCGTCGACAAAGAGGACATTTGGATTTACAGTTTGCAGCCTTTAAACCATCAACTATCGTCACTGATGCAGCAGAACAACAACACATGTAACATAATAGATGGCCGCAAGTGAGAGCAACAGGGTCAAAGACAGTCTCCTACAAATGTCAAGGTATAGCAGGAAATAATGATCTAGCAATTTCTAAAGTTGAATCGATGATGACACTAGTTCAATGGAATGTCAAGTCTTAGAAAAGAACTTGTAAAAGAGTAGCCAACTCACCAAACAAATTGAACATGTCAAATCAATTTCAATCTTCATAGAATCGAAGACGCTATATGAAAGTGTTGGTTTACCCCCATCATCCAATGTAAGAAAACAGTCATCCAATAGCTCAGCCATAGAATTGTTCTTATCTGTGCTTTGCCTCAAGTTAATGTAAAAGGCCATCAGTTCAGAGAGCCATGGCGATTGAAGGATTTCAATATGCATACTCGGAGCTTTAGATCTGAATGCCTGCCCTTGCTTTGAGAAATGAATCTGCAAGGGATGCCTTTAATTTAGACAGAAATTCACTGTACCTAAAATTACAAGTGAATAATTTATTTGCAGATGAGAAAGTTGGAAGCACTTCAAAATTAAATTGTGGTAAATTTATAATGTACAAAACAATGTATAATGATGTCTGATGTCGCATACCTTGTCATATTTTTTTAATATCTTCCTCATGGCAATGGAGTTTATGATACCATATGCAACTAGGTCCTTCCCTTCTTGCTTCAGTTCTCCATGACTCTGCAAGGACTTACCTCTAAACCACATAATATACTTCTTAAAGCCTGATGCTAAATGTAATTCAAGTAGCTTCTGAGCTCGTTGATTAAAACAACCAACTACAGCTGACATCTCATTCAATAGGGAGGGGAAGAAAGTGCCATCACAAACTACAACATAATAACACAAAATCAAACAAAGGAAAACCAGATGAGAAGTTCTTATTATTCTACATCATAGGAAGAACAAAATTGTTGATTAAAACAATCAACAACGGCTAACATTTGTTTCTTGCCAAAATCAAAAGCTTGTAAGATCTTGAATAGTTTGTCATAGTAGTAAATGTAATTTAAATTTTAAAGGGAAAAAAGGAAACCCTATGGATCAATGTACCAAAAGGTGCATCTTGTCTGGATGTATCATTTCTCGCCTACCTCTTTAGGGTGTGCCAACTATTGGATAGCAGGGCACTAAGCATAAGGCAATTAACATTATATGATGTTGGAATATGTCATCATCATTATCGCCAAGCCGTGTTAGTTTCACTATTTGGAGCTAGCTACATGGCCTAACTAAACTTTTACAAGGACCATAAAATTCATATATCTTAAATCACTATTTAATATATTGGACTGTAATCTTGCAGATATTGTGCTACATCATGTACCTTCAAGTTTAATTGATTCAATTTATCTAATTACAGAATATATTCATCATCTTAGAACATGTCCATACCATCTTAGCTACCCTTCTCTTATTTTATCATTTATTGAAGGTTTGAAGCTATCCCTATTTGTTCAGGACAGTAACTATTTTTCATCTCCTCATCTTAGCATTCTTATATTTGATAGATTAGTTTTGTATGAGTTATTTCCTAACTTCTTAACATGTTGATTATGGAAAAATGTATCAAAATATCATACAAATTTTGATTTCCTAATAGGGGGAATTGCATTCCCTGTTTCACTCCCAATTCTATTTTCATTCTCCTGAATTTATTCCCATTATCCTGATTTCATCCTTTCTTCCCTTGGATATATTACTCTACCGCGTGTATGCATCTGCATAGAGTAGGACATTGAGCCTATGATCTAAATCTGATGTTGCAAGTTAAAGGCAGTACAATCTTTGTATCATTCACCACGGTCCCTTTATTGAACTTTAAACAAATAATATTCAGTATAGAAACAAAAAGAAAACAATTTATCATCCGATATCCAGTATGAGCAAAAGGCCAAAAGGTGGTCGTGATATCCAGAAATGAACAAGTATGATCTCAATCTGATGTCGTCATAATTTAAATTCTTCAATTCACAATCGTATTGTGTTAATATATACACAGATAAACGGGAATCGGTGACATCCGATTCAAAACACGCACACAAGCAGAAGGCCCGAAGAAACAAATGTCAACGATATTAAAGAAATAAGACTCGTTCTCCCCAAAAGAATCCAAGATCTCATCCAGAAACAGATACGAAACCATACCTGCACAGTTATCAGGGCATTTTCCGCCGCCGCCGCCATCTCGCCGGGAGTGAAACTCTCCTCTGCATCTCTTGAGGATCTTCTTCAACTTCTTCAATCCGACGGAAGGCAGCTCCTTCTCCCTCCCGCGCATGTATTCCTCGTATCGCTTACAAAACTTCATCGCTTCTCCACCCTCCGACGGCGGCGGAGCCGCTGCTCCCTCCCACCGAACAACACGAGAAAGTTGCTCAACTGAGATCGCGTCGACTTTTTCTCATTAACCTTCTTCTTCTTCTTCTAATTTTAAATTCTTTCAATATTAACACAAATGGATATCCAATAAACCATGGCACGGCGGGTCTGCTTACACCCGTTAACCGATAACTGCATATTTAAAGGGCAGAATGCTGATTTGAAAAATACGAGGGTCTGATTTAAAATAAATAAATAAAATACAAACAATTAATTAAGCCAATGTTTTCCTTGGTTGCTTGATTTCAAATTCATCGATCGCTTTAGTTCACAATTGCGCAAAACTCCTATCGACTTCCTTGGACCTTGATCAATGTATACGGTGGATCAACGGAACAGACCCCAAACAATTCGAGAAGCGATGTGTCCCCTCGAGATGATGTGACGGTTAAGACATGAAAAATTATCATATGAGATATAGAGGTTAAAATTCAACACGTTCAAATATATATCTCTCCCATGTCTTAACCATTTGCACTAATGGTTAATAATCACCCATAATTTACCTCCTTCGTGTTAGTCTGAGGACAGATTGACGGAGACACTGGGGTGAATAAATCACCTTTTATCACACGAGAAACAAATTCCTTCAACAAACTGCAACTCAAAGCAGACTTAACTTGGGCTCTTCTGGTCCCACTGAGGTCCGAGCCGACCGATAGAGGCTGACAAACATCGATAATTTGTTATAAATTTACCATAATAATGTCATATTGAGCAAGATACAATAGTAAAAAATAGCTCCTCTTTTGTTATTTTACAATAGAAAACAAAATTACACTGGCTTTGTTTTGGGGGAGGACTTGAATGGTACAACTGGATGCAAACATGACATGGTCTCACTTAGACTCATTCGAAGACCGTCTACGGAAAAGAACAAAAATAGAATGATACGGCGTGGTGAGTTCCTTGTAATGACAAGGCCAGACTGACCTACAAATGATCAATGTAACTGTGGAAAGCCTATAATCACCAGAAAAAACAGCATTCATAAGATGTCTCTCAAATGTCCTTTTTAATAGATATAGTCCAAAGAAGATCTGTATCAGACTTGACTGTAATCTTCTCCGCGAGCACCAAGTTTGAAGTGCTTATCAAAGAACCAAAGCTCATTCCTGTGTCGGCTGCAAATAAACCAAAACCATCAGGTCTCCACTACCATTTAGTAAGATGATAAGAAGAAAGGAGTAAAATAAAAGGTGAATAATCAGATATACTGACTCAGGTCCCACTGCAGGCCGGTGGTAGTAGTGCTGGTTGATGGCGCACCAATCGGAACCAATCCGCAATGAGGGCCTTCGGCCAATGACTGGATGTGGATCTCATGGCAATGTGTTTTTGGCAAAAGTTGGATCAGACAATCATCCGATAGAAGAACGATTCGGATGTTTGAGAACTTGTATAATACATTGATGTTTCCAGCTTCATGGTCGAATCTTCCACCAAGAGCTCCAGCAACTAAAATGCAAAGCTACGAAGAGCATAATGAAATAGGGTTAACTTTGCAGAAAGTATGATGCACAAATAGAACAACCAAAAGAGTTAGAGCACTTTGAGCATTAATTAGATAATACCTTCACCATTTTTGAATGATGTAGTCAATTAATTGTTTTCTAATGTATGATAATTTTGCTCAAAGCAAAAGTATATAATTCATTCATTCCTTGCCCATGGAAGGCATGTCTTTAGGAGTCACAACATAAATTCATTAACATACTGGACATTTACTAACTAATGCATCAAGTTATCAACAGAAATAATAAACAAGCAGCTATCATGGTAACTTGTGATACATTTACAATCATCAACTAAAATATGCAGAAATAACAAAAGAATTAGGCATGGTTGCAACTTACATTTGACTTATTCAGTTCGTCTGTAGAGTCGCAGACATGAGCAACACACTTGTGTAGATCTGTGGTGTCCTGGTCGTCTGATAAATCCTCTATTTTGACACCCTACAAAAAAAAAAGATACTTAATGCCATCAGTAACTTTTTAAAAAAACTTTTGCAAAGACTTTGTATGTTAAACTCTGCGACAGAAAAATTATGAATGAAATTATAAAATAGAATCTACATATACTATATGTGTTATTTTGAATTCATAGTGCATAGTAGCTTAATAATGAGAACGGTATCATATTTATGGAATTTTAAGAGGCGTTATGTTTAGATATATTATACTCCAAATGACATAATTGAAATATTATGTTTAACTAAAGCTTCCCATAATAAACAAAAGGTCAAGCACGTTTCAGTGACAATAAAATGTTAACAGCCGTGATAAGATAACCTTAAAAGACCTACCAAGTTGATATAGAATTCCTTCACTTCTGTCCTAATTGAGTCCATGTCACCCCTAATTATGTCTGGTTTGTACCTTGGGAAGGAAATGAAAAGTGTCAGTAGCTTCATACAAGTTGAAGGAAAATACGGAAATGTAAATACGAGGTGCAGCAAAAATGGCAAGTGTATATAATATTTAAAGAAGCAAAATCACTCTTCCAACCATCTGAGACTAGCACCACCAGAATCATAGTAAGTTGCCTTAATCTTGACATAGAGAACTGAGACTAAGGACTTTGACATGATTTAGAACGGACAAATAGTGCCAATTTACAGCCTCGGCATCACCTATTTCTCCTAAATTTGCTTCCTTACCCCAATATATAAATAGTAGCATGACCAGATTTTGAGGAAGTAAAGACTTAATTGGCATAAATTGAACAGAAAATTTGATTTCTATACTACATAAAATGAAAAGGTCCTATATTTGAAGTCACTTTTCGCTATTCATGATCCCCCTATTCATTATCCTTACCATGAGGGTACAAAAATATAATTAACATGTCTATCAATAAAATAAAATAAAAATTTTCGATAGAAGGAAGAACTGTTAATTCAAACAAGTAACTCATAACTAAATAACAATGTCTAGTCAATATCACCAATATGATTAAATATCATTTGGTCGTTATCAACAGAAATGACAATTTATTTCTGTATAAAGGGTTCAAGTAAGAAGTAAACAAAATGTAAAATCAATTTAACAAGTCAACATATAGATTAATACCCAGATATTAATTGATTTTTTTTTTGTTTTCACAAGTCTAGTGATGCATGAGAAGGTTTACAATATCATTCCAAACTAGAGTGTCATCCTTAGAACAAAGCGAACGAGTTACAGTGTGCCATGTTGACATGTTCATTCATGGTGCCATAGGCAGTGAAGTGATGGGGAGAGTCGAAAGGAGGAGGAGGAAGAGTAAAAGTGTTAAGAGGAAAATGAGGCTTACAGTTATCTCATCGAAACAGTGAGTCGTCTCCCACTGGGACGAAAGGCCAAAATGAAAAAACCTTGTTTCCAACAATAGGGATTGGAATAAGTTTCACAAGTTAATGGTTTTTAGATTCACAAGTTAATGAATCTAGTGGGTTATGGGTTGCTTTATAAGTTTATATGAGTGTAGAATCTTCAATGGTAGGGGAATGACGAGTCCTTCTAGATTTCTTCCTATACTGGAACATGGACGAACCAGTTTATTTGTTTCATACCATGTTCTTTGAGCTAATGAGAAGATTAATTTGTTGTCAACGAGACAAATGTTGAATAAATGAATGCCATCCTATCTCCCTTTTACATCTAAATAATGTGATTTATCTTCTACCATCGCTTCATAAAGAGATAAAGAATTGCAAAATCACGCACCTTACAAGACAGAAAATCAAATCCAAATTTTGTTCTAAAATAGCTATAGCAGTTCATCAACCAATTAATCAATACTTGACCTGAAACGAAAAGTCCGAAAGACGTAATAATAAAACCCTAACCTGTGGCGAATTTCCATCGGATCTACCTCAGGGAACAACTCGGGCATGCCGTCGTACACCCGATTCGCCCCTCCATCGGCGAAAACGCGGAGCTTTGCTGATCACACAAAACAACCCGAGCCCAATGTTATTAGCAATACGGACAACACCAACGAAAACCCAAGTAGAAAGAGCGACGGGAGGGGGCGAGGGGGTTGACGACCTCACCGTGGCTCCAAAGCACAGGCGCCAACCGGGGTAGGCGCTGGTTTAGAACGACGAGGGCGTAGAAAGAGGAGGTGGCTGAGTCCGCCGGAGGGCGAAGGAAAGTGGAGGAGTGCCTCATCGCCTCCATCGTTCGTCCGTCGCGTCTCGCGAGAAGCAGGCAGGAAGCAGCAGCTAAGGCGGCCGACAAGTTGTCCGATTATTTTTCTTTGTTTTTGGTATCGTCTAATCCATGCCTTTGACTTATTCAAATAATTTCTATGTTTATTTTTATTTTGATTTTTATTTTATTCGTGTAACGACGATATTGGGTGGCAGAGAGAAGGCCAAATAGTCAGCATTTATTTTTACATTTTTCCTTGCCGTTTACCATTTTTTTTATAATTCAGTATCCGTCGGAAAATGTTTAGAATTTAATTAGTTACAGAATGATTTTTTTTTATAATTTTTAAAATCATTATTAAGAAGAGTGTCTAAATAATATCATATTTATAAATCAATTATATATTTTAAAATCTATTTTCATATTTAGTTTTTAAAAATACTACATAATTAATTT
>JBBPFQ010725039.1:0-14278 GCA_037974815.1 Kaempferia elegans
TCTACCTTGTCTTGAGTATCCATGAATGCTTGGGCCGCAACAACGTTCTTGGTTATGCTTTCCCACCACATAAAGACTTCATCAAACATGCCATGCTGAGTTGGGATAGTAAGTATTGCACCTGTTTGCTGTTGTGCTGATGGAAGGTTCCACTGTTCGGAGAAGTCCTTGCTTTTGAATCTTCCTCCTCTTCCAGGTGCTTCGTTGGCCTGAGACTTACAGGCTCATTTTTAATTGCTTGGGCAGGTGGATATGCTGCTGGCCCCATGGTAGTGTCGACAGGTGGTCGATACTGGGAAACTGTTGTTTGTGAATACATATGCTCAGCCAATCCTTTTAACTGCGGGTAGTCGGTAAGCATTCTTCTTCTTCAACACCTGCTGCCAAAAATTGATCCCCTTGAAATATTGGGTCAGCTAAGATTTCCTTCCTTCTGTTTCATGATGCCAGCTGTGCCTGGATTGCCTTTTCAAAGGCATCCTGAAGTTGCCAGTTTTGTGGATTGTCAAAGGCTTCTGTCTGCTTAAGAGCATGTTCGGCATGCCGAAAGGCATCAATATCAAAGGCAGCATCAAAGGCAACTTCAACTTCTCCTCCACCACCTTCTGTTGCAAAAGGATTAATAAAAGGAGGAGGTGGATAAGAAAGAGTTGATAAGTTTGATTCATTAGTATCTTGGAGAGCCAGATAATAGTCAAGGTAGTCATCTTCGTCATCAGTAGTTTGAATGGTTCAGGTTACTTCTGAGGTTGAGGTTGACCCGAACCCTGGGTCCCTTGGTTGGTTTCGTCCAATTCTTGGATTTCAACAACTTCCAGTGTAATTATATTTTCCAAAATAAGTTGTGCAATACATTCATTTGCTGCGAGGAAAATATCAGTATCAGTGGTATTGAAGGCTAAGATTTTTACCTCACCGCGGTAATCCGCGTCAATAACTCCTCCGCCACTTAAGATCCCCTTGACATAGGAAGCGCTGGATCACGGTGCTATCCGGGTGTAAGTTCCTGTTGGAACTTGTATGCTGATGCCAGTGGATAACAAACAACGACTTCGTCTCGGTATATCTTGGGCTCTAGTAATAGCCAAGTCATATCCTGCTGCTCCAGTTGTTTTACGCTGTGGTATGATAGTTGATGGTACCAGCCTCTTAACCATGAGCATTGGTTCTTGAATTAGAACTGTAATAGTTTGAGAATGGACTTCTTCTTCATCATCTCTGGCCCTCATCATCTTTGCTATTGCACCCCGGTTTGTTAGATGTTGATAGCGTTCTGGCGGATGATCCAG
Source organism: Kaempferia elegans (assembly GCA_037974815.1). Classification (NCBI taxonomy): domain Eukaryota; kingdom Viridiplantae; phylum Streptophyta; class Magnoliopsida; order Zingiberales; family Zingiberaceae; genus Kaempferia; species Kaempferia elegans. The sequence goes on from JBBPFQ010725039.1 coordinate 1,290, forward strand.
TTTTGTCTTAGGACATCCCTGGTATTGTATCTCCTTCCAGGTAGAGTTCGGACTCCGTGACTTGCTAGGTAGTCTACCACATTTTCGACTTCATAGGCAAATCCCATATTAGGGGTATTGGACAATCTTCCAACCAGCCCTCTAGTAATTAGGATATTAGCCTCTCCGTTTTGCCAATTTTCATATCCTCGCGCCAATATAGAGATCTGTATATTTCTGTAAAAATCATGAATTGTTAGCATGATATCTGGAATAACATATACCAGCTGACTGCCATGTGTTAGATCAATCTCCATGGTGGCGAAGATGGCTTGATCTCCCCCATCAGTAATCACGAAACACTACTAAGAGTAGTGTTCCTCCTGGCGGTGCAGGATCTGCACACGTACCTGGATCACTCCCATATAGATGAATCTCATACCGCTTCTCTGGAGTTGATTATAGCTTTCCGGTTGAATGAAAGCTCTGTCCACTTGGTTTGTTGTAACAAGGATAGCTTCTTTTGATCGGTGGACGTATACACGATGGTGTGCATCGTCCCTGTGAGAATGATATAGTACCTCTGCTGGTACTATAGAGGCTCTCTCCTACATGGAGAGTCGTAATTGGACTTGAGGATCAATTTGCTATTCTAGGGATTGGTTGTAAGGACCCCTGCCTGTTATCCTCCTAGTTGCCCGTTGTACCGCTCTTTGCGCGTTATAGCGCCTTTGGTGATTTTGGCGGTCCCTTATTTGATCTTCAAATAAGGTGATTTCTTCTGCTCTACTCCTGGTTATGGTAGGTACTGGAGGATTTTGTGATGTAGCCCAGCCTCTATTGCTGTTTAAACTCATGAATCATATTGATACCAACTTGTGGGAAGAAACTGCTCAACTATAATTCTAAAAGCGCAGGCTCTGAAGAATGTGTGCTTAATTCATTTTATTCAAGTGCATACTCAAGTTCATGTCTTGGCACACAAAGCATTCCACTTACTTCAGGACTAATAGAATAATTAATTTGTGAACGGGTACTGGTGTTAAAACTCAAGTGTCGATTATAGGACCTATACGTCTTGAAATAATCATATACTGTTTATCAAAAGCCTTGAACGACCAAATCAGATAGCAATAAATTGATGGTGAACTGCAAACCATTGTAAAAACTGAAACTTTGGCCAACCAAAACGCCTCTTTTCTACTGCAGAAAACCATAAAATAATTTCTATTTATCCATTTTGGAGAATAAATCTACCTCCAGATACAAATGCTCTTTGTATTTAATGGCAACCATTTGTGGCTCAAGCAAACAAGAACAACAGCAAAATCCAGTTTGACAAACTTCAGCTTAATTTGATGAGTGAAAACAACATGCTGCACGGGTTCAACATGAAAAAAGTTCACAGGAAACTGTGAACTAAGTGCCAATCCGGAATTCTCACTTCAACTGACTGAATGATTATAGCAATTTTTGGATAATGCACACCTCGTAGTCTTCATGAACTTGATGGAGGGGAATGAGCCATCTTGAAGTTGAACGGACTCTGCAATACGACAAAACAACTTGAGTTTTGTGCTAAAGTAATGACAAGAAAAGTTATCTGATACCAGGATCAAATATTTAGTATAATGAAAAAGATAAGAAAGATGAGTAACAAGACGTACGGATGAATGTGATAAACAGTAAGCTATTTAAAAAAAGAGGGAATGCAAATCTAGCTTCCATCTGTATCTTGAAATATTCAACTCAAGTATTCAGCTTTAGTTAGGAAAATCATAGAGTGATATAAAGAAACAAGGTATTGCCACAAAATAAAAGGATTCAAGCACCTTCAATACCAAGTCCTGTTCTCTTCTCTAGCAGCTACTCATGTGAGGTGAGTTCAACTTGGAGATTTGGGCAAGTAGATTGGTTGGTTATTGAAAACATGCTGCTTCTATAAATTCTCTCTTGTTTTTCCATTTGAAAATCTGTCCGCTTACAATGTAAGTTCGTTTTGATCTTTAAATCTAAGGAAATGGCATGTCACTACCAAAATCTTACCCACATTCTTGTTGTTAATAGGGGACCTTTTTGCTCCTCCGGCTACCGTTTCTAAAACTAAACAAGCAAGTGAACCGGTGGTCCTGCCATTCCATCTTTTCTAGTTAAAGCGGCCCAAAATCTGGTTAACATGGAATTCTTTCATTATTCAGCTAGACTTGTCTAGTTTCCTATTTTCGGGTTAGCAGTTGGTTCAATTTATTTTTAAGAACATTGCCAAGAACATGGAAGCATACAAACATCATCCTATCAACTGAAATGCTATTTTCCCTTAATCGTGTATTATACCTAGTATAACATACACCTCATGGAATTCTTCTCCAGTATTTAAAAACTAGCTAGGGCAGGCAACATAGGGACATCATCCTATCATTTGCGCAACTAAAATATTACCTTTCATTCTTTTATCACACTACCTAAAATCTAAATCCCATTGCCTTTATACCAAATGTAAAATACATCACATCCTGTTTCATTCATTCGGACCATAGTCAATTATAGAGGTGAAGCCATGGTCAGAACTCCAAAATGAGGGGCTAAGCACGAATTTTAAGGTAATAATTTCCCTAAGTACAACCACAATTGAGTTTTGATTCTCAACTTCAAACTTCGATTTGACTAGCTTAAACACTCGTCAAGGACTTTAGAAGATCAGATAACCAAGGTGAAGTTATAGATCCATTTATAGAATCTGGAAAGAATGATTAGGAAGTATGAAAAGAGCGTTTTATGGCACACACATTCTTCAGCAATGATTTACTGAAGAGGACCAAAATATGTCATAATTTTCAAAAAAAAAAAAAATTCTCTTTTACTCCAGAGTCATATGAGCTCAATTATGGACATACTGTGTCCTTTTGTGAGCAACATGAATACTATCTTGTTAATCAAAGAAAATTGTGTCAGAAGATAATCAATGAATATGACAAAGTTTCATGATATGATAATTTAAAAGGCATGTTCAATATTGTACAAACAAACAAATTTTCTTCATGGTAAAAGAACATGTGCATCCTAATTATCATAATTGAGGTTTTCTGCTAAAGTCAATATAGCAAGTAACTTTATTGTTATTATTATTTTGTAACTTAAGGATCATGGCTCACATTGCACTCTAGCCATTACCCATATGAAACCTAAACCAATACTAACTAGGGCATAAAAGACCATAATGGAGAAAAGTTATTCCATCTGACCCAACTACTACACTCTTATATGTGCTGTTTTATGGCAAAATTTATTTAACCTTCTAAAGTAAAGAATAAAGAACAAATAGCATTCAATTAACAACAGAACTCAGCAGGATTTCTTGATTAAAGCCTGCACATGAAAACTGAGTTATCTTTGGATATTCTCCCCAAATTGAAGAAACTGCCTTGAAACCTTGAATGATTATTCAGGATCAGTAAGAAACTCAGTCCAGATCAAAAGGGGCAAATCCACACATGCAAAAACAAGAAAAAGAAAATTGCTGCTCGATATTAAAACATCAAAAAGATGAATGCAAAACCTTTGAAGAAATGTCACGGCTCCTCAAACGTGTATTCTGCAAATTCCTCCCTGGCTGTCCTTGGAGTGCCATCGGGAACTATGTTACTGTTAGTACTAGTGGAATATGGAGCATAGACTGTCACTGGACTGCCACGAGCATGCCGGTTTCTTGCAATTGTAGTGCTTCTGGTGATCTTCGTGAGCGCCTTACGTCCCTGAGGCAATGCGCACACAACATTCAAGATGTTCTTCAGACAAGATTCTGCTTTACTTTAAAGAAGCAAGATGCCTTTGTTTTTTCCGACTAGATAAGAAAAGGACAAGATTAAACTCACCTTGCCCATGCACTTCTCTAGGTGAGGAGCGAACCTTCCAGCCGTGACAGGCCGACCACAGTTCATGCAGTTGAAGGTCTCGCTAGCGATGGGTGGATGAGTCTGGCCGAAGATGTCCACCACATTTTTGCTATTTGATTCACTACTGCAACTAGGATCCGCCATCCGGGCTTGCGCGGAGAGCCGAAGCTCCTCCTCTTCCACTTCCAGATTGAGGTCTAGGCCCAACCTCGCTATCCGATGGCATTCCGACGCGACATCCACGATGATGGATTCGAGGAGATCATCGAAGCATCGAGAGGCACGCTGAACGACCAAAATCACCCGAAAAATGGAACTTTTAACAAAGGATTCAAACAACCCTACCCCAGATAAATTACACAAGTCTTATGGATTCAAAAACCTGCTCAATGGTGATCTGAGATCGAGGGGACGAACTGCCATCATTGAGGGCGGACATACTCGAAATCAAGATGCTAACTTTATAACAGTGAAGCGAGCTCAGTGGTCCAGTAATCGATCGATGGAAGACGAATGGCTAATTTATTAGTCGAGGAGGGTTTCTTACCTCGCAAGCGATTCGATGAAGGGGAAATACTCCAATTTGGCAAATTAGGGAGAGGTGATAGCGATCAGTCAGGATCCACCGATGACGAGATCAAAGGCGGCGGCGTCCGTCGCGCACCGGCGTAAGAAATCGGGAACGCAGAGGCTGCTGCAATCTAACGAGGAACTGAACAAAAATAAAGATAAGTTTGTTTTTTATATTAAAAACGATAAATTTTATTTTATATTGTTGTCATATGTCAAAAAGTATTTTGACAACAAAAATTCTAAATTTTATGTGGAGTTTAGTTTGAGAGGTAGTAATGAGAATGAGAATGAGAATGAGTTTGATAATTCTAAATTTTTATATGGGTTTGATGATTCTCATATATTTAGAAATCATTCCCAAATTCTCATTCCCAAACGGCCAAACCTATAATCTAAACACTATTATTTACTATCATTACATTCCCTCATTCCTAAACCCATCAACCAAACACTCCTTTATGATTTTGGTATATGGCACACTACACAGTGCACGTCTTCTACGCACCAATTTTTTTTTTATTTTTTTTTGGGACTTAAGCTTTGGGATTTAAAATTTATTATTCAAAATTTAAGATTTAAGGTATAATACGTAAGTTAAAAAAAAAATTATTAGATACTCATGGGGTATGCACCACCGATGTAAGAATGTAACATCCCTTGATATATTAAAATAATTATAATTTAAATGGTTATATATTCAACTTAGGTGTTTTAATATTTCATATAAAAACAATAATTTTTCAAAGAACACACCATTTTTGAATGCCCAAAATGTGTGCCAAGATTTTTTTTCTTTCCAAAAGACATACCTAATTTTTATTTTATCCATGGTATAATTTTTATTTTCCCCATCACTTCAACAGTAAACTTTTCTCTCTCCTCTATTCTTCCTCACTCTTTTATATCTAACAATTTTCCTCTCTTTTCTTTACTCTCTTCTCTTTCCTCTTAAATTAAATAAAACTTTAATTTAATTTTTAATAGTTAATCCTCTAATTTTTTTTATTTTTTTTTTAAGTTAATTTTAATTTTAAAATTTTAATAAACATTTTAAAAAATATAAAAGAAGGTTATTGCAAAATATAAAAAAATTAAAAATATTTTTTAATTTTTTAATATCTAATTATAAAAAAATTGACGAGAGCAATGATTTTATTAATAAAAAAATTAGTTTGGTGTTGAGCTCATGGCGACACGCAAACAGAGAGGAAGAGGCGAAGAAACCCTAGGTTCGACTCGACGTGCTGTTAGAGTGCTTTTGTCGTGAGATTTTGTTTCTCACGTACATAGAAAAAGACACGTAGGCGCGCACCGCAAGGCACCGCACAAAACTCGTCGGAGGAGAAAATTTATATATATATATATATTTTTTTAATTTATTTTTTTATTTTTTTAAAATTAATATTTTTTACATTTTAAATCCTGAATATATATACTTGTGAGTACCTAAATTTTTTATTTTTATTTTTTTTAACTTGAACACTATATCCTAAGCTCTAAACCCCAAGGTAGTGTTTGGTTGTGTGATAGGATTATTGAGGGATTATAAATTTGAATGATAATAATATTTTAAATAAGGATATTTGCTAAAGTATGATAATATTATTTTTGTTTGGTATGATTTTTATGGTAAAGATAAAAGTATGAGTTATTAATTAGAGGACTAAAATACCTCTAGTCTTGATAATTTTTGTTATAAACTAGCAAAAGGTACATATCAGTTTTTATTGTAGGGCAAAGGGTAATAAAGTCTTTTAATTGATTATCAAGGTTACTGTATAAGTTAGAATTATTAATATCTTCTTCAAAGTGTGATTGAGTTTCCGACTGCTACAGTGTTCTATCAGGCTTTGGAGTTTTCATTGGCTTTTTTAAAAACCATTCAAATATGGGACTAACTCATAATCCTATCCTAATCTATCGTACTAAACATAACTTAATCGCTTAATGATGAACAACCAAATCCATCAATTTCTTGAGGTGGAGAGATCGTCACGGTTTGAAGTCATCAACCAATTGATAAAACATAATAGTGTTAAATTAATATTTTAAATTTGAAATCGAATTAATCGATAATTTTTTTTAAAAAAAAATAAATTTAAGATAGTGGTTTGATTTAAGGAGAAATTATCCTAAACTCCCAGTATACAAACTCAACTTCCTCCTAGTTTCTTCGTTAGAAAAAATGTGTTTCCATTTTTTATATGCAAACTTTTCTTTATTTCAACTCCCTAATATACACCAATTTATCTAGGGGTGCTTGGTATATGGGTTTAGAAGGCTGGAATAGGAATAAAATATGTTTCATTCCCATTCTTGATATTTGATAGACGAAAATCAGAATTAAAATATGAGTTTCATACCCCTAATTTTATAACACACCCACTAGGTTATTGCTAAACTCATTCCCCCCTAAATCAAACTCATTATTATTCTCATTGCCAAATATATATGAAGTACCTCTAATTATCTCCCTTATTTGTCCAAAATAAAGTGTAAGTATTCTTAAATTTAGCACATTTAAATTAGAATTTTATATATTTTCTATCAAATTGAACCAGACTCTTTTTATATTTGGCCAATCAATTGAGAGTTCATAGCAATCTATTCACTTAGGCTGAATTGATTGACCCAATCAATTTAGCTTAAATTTAGTCAAGCGAAAAATAATACGTGCTCAATTGGATAGAAAATATACTTGATTTTAATTAAATAGTGTTGAATTTAGGAGGGATTATATTTCATTTTGAACTTTTATACCTATAAAAATAATGAGAGAATCTATTCTCTCATAACAAACAAATCTATTCTTAATCGATCAGAGCTACCCAATTAATAAAAAAAACACTAGATTATAGTTAAATAGTACTGAATTTAAAGAATTATATCTCATTTTGAACAAATAAAAGGTTATTAGATAATTCGATGTGCATAAAAAAGTTAAAGCATAGAAAAGTTTGCACGCAAGAAGTGAGAATAACTTTTTTATATATAAAGGAAATAAGGAGAAAGTTGAGTTTGCTATTAAAAATTTAAGAAAATTTATTGTTGATTTAACCAGGTAAATCAATATTTTAAACTTTAAAGTCACAATCAAACTAATCGATATTTAAAAAAATGAATTTCTAAATTAATCAATTTTGATAGAATAATTTAGCTTGACCCATATTTTACTCAGCCTAAATCTAAGCCTTTGGATGGGTTGGAGTAGATTAAACAAATCATGACGGTGGATAAGGCACTCGTTCACTGATATCTGTTTGACCAGTTCCATTGGAATCGTTAGAGTCGTGCACCAGTATTATTCTCCTTAAATAATGGTAGCATAAAAAAAACAAAAAAAAAATGAAATCCCCTCACAAAAATTTTTTATTGACAGAATAAATTAGGAAACACTTATGATGGACAGCCTATAAATCCAATATCTCTTAGTTGCGAGTCTCGTTTAGAGGAAAAAAACTCTACAAATATTTCGTAGTTAGGAATCGAACCATAGATATCTAAGAGACAACTAAACACTATTACTACTGTACCATAGCCCGAAGGCTACATAAAACAAAATGACAATTCATTCTCCTCAAACAAGAACATATTGAAGAAAAAAGTTTAAAGTTTATATTTGGACCTTCTAACGAAACGATATATGAGAATAGAAATGTAAGTTTACAAATGCAAAAAGCCAATTTTGTTGCCTTGTCTATGCTACTTTACAAATCAAGATGCAAATCATGAAAGACACAAAGGGTGACAACAAATGCAGATAATTAAATGCAGAGGCTAGACACATCACACATTGCACAACCATGCACTCAAAGCTAAGAATAATAATTCCATCGGATCTGCCCAACAGAGAGTTTGCAAATACTTTGCAAAAATGAGAAAGAAAGGAATCACACACCTATTTTCTCCTGGACCGTTTTATCTCCTTGAGTGGAAATGGGTTCCATCATCTCAGGTTTCGTTTCTAAGTCCAATGGTTCTACATTGGATGCATATGAATCACAGTTTGTTGATGCAGAAGGAACAGAGGTCTCAAGTGGCATAACACTCACAGTAGCTTCAGTAGTCTTAGGTGTAGTAGATTGGTTCTCTATTTCAAGTTGCTCTGCTGCGTTCATTTCAGGTTTAAATAGCTCAATTGAAGGTTCTTCAATTTCGCAAGGTTCTGCTACCTTTCTTTCCGCTTCGTATTCTTCAGTAGGTTGTTCTTCTGTTGTTCGTGAATCTCCCTGTTTCATTTCAGCTTTAGATCTCTCAGTAGTTTCTTTTTCTATATCAGTGGGTTCCTCAGTTGTACTTGGTTCTGCTGATTTTATTTCTGCATTAGCAACCTCTATATTTTCTTCTTCGGTTTCATGTGGTTCTGCTTCGTTAGTTTCTGGTTTAGATACCTCAGTATGTTGTTCTTCTGTGTTATGTGGTTCAGCTTCGCTCATTCCAGTACTAGATACCTCCACGGATTGTTCTTCTATTTCATGTGGTATTGCTTCCTGCATGTCAACTTTAGATACTTCATTAGGCTGTTCCTTTTCATCTGATTCCGCTTCAGTTTCTTGTTTAGATACCTCAGCAGGTTGTTCTTCCGTGTTACGTGGTTCTGTTTTGCTCATTCCATCGGTAGATTCCTCAATGGATCGTTCTTCTATTTCATTAAGTATTGCTTCCTTCATGTCTACTTTAGATACTTCATCAGGCTGTTCTTCCTTTTCATGTGGTTCTGCCTCAGTTTCTGGTTTAGATATCTCAGTAGGTTGTTCTTCTGTGTTTGGTGGTTCATCTTTGCTCATACCAGCACTAGATACCTCAGTGGAATGTTCTTCTGTTTCATGTGGTATTGCTTCCTTCATGTGAACTTTAGATAATTCCTTAGGTTGTTCTTCCTTTTCATGCGTTTCTGTCTCAGTTTCTGGTTTAGATACCTCAGCAGGTTCTTTTGTGTTATGTGATTCGGCTTCATCCTTTCCAGCTTTAGATACCTCAGTGGATTGTTCTTCTGTTTCACGTGCCTTGGTGTCGATTCTAGATACTTCATTAAGTTGTTCTTCCTCTTCATCTTCTGCCTCCGAGATTACAAATTTAGATAATTCAGTAGGTTGCTTGTCTGTTTCAAGTGGTTCTATTTCCTTCTGTTCAAGTATAGATGTCTCATTAGATTGCACTTCTGTTTTATATGGATTTTCTTCCTTCACTTCAGCTTTAGATTTATCAACAGGCTGTTCTCCTGCTTCATGCGGATCAACTTCCCTCATTTCATGTCGTTCTGGTTCATGCGGCTCAACTTCCTTCTTCTCGGGTTTAGATACCTCAATATGGTGTTCTTCAGATTTGTGTGGTTCTTCTGGATTTGTTTCAGGAATAATCTTAGTAGGGCGTTCTTCTGTTTCTTTCTTTTCTGTTTCAGACATTTCCAGATTATATACCTTAGTAGGTACTTCTGTCTCCTGTATTACTATTTTGTCGATTGTCCTCAACTCGACCACTTCTTTTGCTACCATAGGTTCTGGTAAAGCAGTCTCCAATGCAACACTTGTATCGGTCTTAGTCTCAGCGGGTCTGACCGTCGCTTCATTCTATAGAGGAAAAAAAATATATACAATTAGTATATATGTCAATGAAGTTATAAGAACTTTGTTCGGTAACCATATTGAACATTTCATCCTGCAAGTTATGTCACTAGTTAACAGTTATGATTGGAATGACGAACTCTGACCTATAATGGAATCTAGAACTACACTGATGCATAAAATTTCTAACAAGCAAACTGAAACTTAGATCAGAACTATATCTAGATGGAATGCCTTTACAATTAGATGGAGGAATCAAGTTTAACAAGATAGTGAAACTTTTCAAACCCCATTATGGATACATTGATCTTTTACTTTGACCAAAAAGAGAATAGAAGACCTGTCGAATTTAGTTGGCTAATATGCATCATTTAGATTTAAAGTTCTAGGTGAAGAATAGCAATAACAAGTTCAGTTGGTGAATTAATGTTAAACTAATACAGCCAAGCTGTGAGATACAAAGAAACATCAAAGTAATCAAAAGTGGGAATCATGACCTATTTTGTTAAGCATGTGTGCATGTGCAAGATTTTGAGTATGATAGATCTTTACAACTAAAAACAAATAAGAAACACCGGCAATCAATCACATTGTCTCAGTTAAAGTTTAGAGGACAACCTGGAGTGATAAACACAACTAAAACAAATAGCACAGTTGATATTTTGGATGCATAGTGATAAGACGGTAAGAGATTGTATCAGTATAAAGGCTATGCCAATATTTGATCGCCGCAGGAATAAACCTATTGTCTCATGTAAAAGTGGGAGTGGAACACTAAGCCTAACTATATGAATCCAAGATAAAATAACAATAAACCATGAAGCATAGAATTCAGAGATCTTGAGGAACAAAGGTAAAAAAAGTAACAAAAAGACTGAAAAGGAGAAAACATTGGCAATGTGCACATTATACAATTGAAAGTTCACAAAAATACTATATTATTGATGAGTTAAGTAGCACGAGAGAGAAAAGTAAACGTCGGTATACTCATTTGTTCCGTAGTAAAGTTTTGTGAATCAATGAATGTTTATAATGACATGTAATATGGTGAATATTTAATCTATATTTTTTACTTATATTTAATAGTATAACTCAAGGCAACTATGCAAACTCTATAAATTCTGTGCAAATGACCTAAGCCAATTATTATCAAGAATCACCTTATTATTTTCAGTACTGAATCAGTTGCGATAAATGACAGCTTTCCATACACTAGATGGTGTCGTATTGCTGAGTTTATATGCTCGTATGAAATATCGTATTCCTGGATGTTGCAGGAAAGGAAAGGAAAATTACATGTATTCTAACAACTACATGTGATGAAAGTTCCAGATATGAACAACCTGATCTTAAGGATCTTACAAACACAAAATGCAAATTGCTTCTTTTTTCTGTTTAAATTTACAACGTGAGGGGTATGAAATAGTACACCATCAAGAACAATGCTGATCATTTGTAGAATGGTCTATGTGCCATGAAAACTTTGGAAGGAGGTGTTCTTCGTGAGTTCCATTGTTTCTTTGGTTAGAAGAGAAGCAGAAAAACCAGAAATTTTAGTAACTAGTACAAAAAAATAATTTTTTTTTTAAAAAAAGAGAAGATTTATATCGATCAAACTGAAAGAAGTTTCAGATAAAGAAGCATGTTTCCTCGATCTAGATCATATATATCTTAAATGTTTTTTTACCAATTTATCTGCTTCGAAGAAGAATTTCGATACAAGGCATGTACCAAACAGCTATTGTACAATAATTATCACACTTTCAGATCATACTATTGTTCCCAAATGCAAAGAGCGAATCAATAATTCGCAAGCATGTGATCTTTCCTGACGAAATAAATGCAATCACTGACATCCAAATGATATGCATTTTGTCTTTTGTTTTCGCCATGCCAGCGGAGCCATTTACCAACCAGTGGCGTTGGGATGAAAACACTGAGCCCTAACAACCAAAAGCAAAGGGATCGATGTTTATACGCAAATCAACCACTTTTCCCCCCTAATTAATGCGCAGAAATGGCGATCCAAAGGAGGAGAAGAAAAAAAAAATGAATCCAGATTTTTCCCCTGCCTTTCGGCCCAAAAGGGGAGGTTCTGACAGAGTAATAACTGTACCGCACCTTGAACAAGTGGCCGAGCGATTTCCGGCGAGTCTCGTCGGGAGCTGATCCTAGGCCGGCTCCTTGTTCCCCGACGCCGTCCTCAGCGGTCGGATCCGGCGGCGGCGGGGCGTCCGCTTGCGTCCTGGGCTTCGTCGCGCAGGCTCCCATGATCCGGACCCTCGCTGTCGCCCTGCGATCGCTCTTCCCGACTGCTCCTGCGCCGCTCCGGTGGGCGAGATTGTGAGAAAAGAGGGATCGAAGTGTAAATTTAAGCGAGTGTGGGAGTGGCGCGAGCTGCGAGTCAATCCCGCTGTTTCCAGCAGCGTTTGGCTTCCAGCGCATGCTATTATTTTTATTCATAATGATGCGCCGTGATTATTCTTACCTGAATTTGATTTACCCATAACTGGCGCACGCTGTCGCTCGCCGGACGGAAGGTGGGACAACTGGAAGGGACAGAAGGATTCAGTCGGGTTTACCAAAAAGGACTGACATGCCAAAAGTGTAACGTCTTTTCTTCCTTTTTATCTTTATTTGTGTGTGGGTGTCAACAAAGATGATTACATGAGTAAATTTACTATTAACACTCACTCAAGTGTAATAAATCTTACTATTTAATTTAGAATATCTTCCTTTACTAATTAATTTAATAATATTTTAAAAATAAATTACTTTAATATTTTTTTCATTAAAAATAATTTTAAAATTTATTAGTAATTTTAATTTGGAATCTAGTGCACTCAACTGTGGTATATTATTAAGAATTTTTTCTTATTAATCAATCAGGTATCTAGAGTTCGAGACTTAACTGCAGCGTATTAATAGAATTTTTTTTTCCCATTAATCAATCAAATATCTAGCATCGAGGTTCAGCTGC